>JABUQX010098595.1:7500-12958 GCA_015478945.1 Trachelipus rathkii
ATATATATTTATTAAACAACAATAGCATGTTTCCGACCTTCCTATCAATGGAATATAATTGTTCATGTTTTTGCTCTATTTATTTGAGAAAACTTTGGTTTCACTAATACAACATATGTAAACTGCAAGTGACAAGTATGTGTTTGCAGGAAGAAAACTGTCGACATATATTATCGCGTCTTCCGTCCAACCGTCGGAATAAATAAATCGCCTCTAACCTCTATAGAAAAGAAAGGAGGTAACATGAATATGCATGAAGAGATGCATGATACTGCATATCATGAATATCTGTCCTTCATTCTCCTCCCACTTTAAACTAGACGGTGAAAAAAATGCAGTAAAGCAACGATTCCCTGATCAAATTCTGTCCACAGACGCTTATTGCTTCCTGCTCGATTATGCTTAGCTGATTGGAGTATGTGAGTTTTACTTAAAGTCGACGTTAACTGAAGTCTTTATTAGATCAGCTCCATATTCCCAGTTGTTAACGGGATAAGAATTTCAAACCTTCGCCATTCCCGTACTCGGCGGCGACTACTGTCAACGCATATTCTAATATTATTGCAGATCGTCTAACACACTCTTTTTCCCGCTAGAATGCCTTTACCCATCGACTTACCTTAACATTATGACGCGTTAGATACACACACATCTTCTTGTTTCTTGTATTGATATTTCTTTTTGGCTGTCCGATTCTCGCTTATGGGGGGTGCTTTAAGCCTGGTCCGCTTGATCCTATTTATATGACGGCAGAGTGGGCCAATTACTCATATAGTCTTGAAAATGAACTTGCACCAACCATTGTTAAACGGAGACAAGCCCCGAAGCTACCAGCCTGGCGTTATTGCCTTGCAGAGTGGGGCTCCTTTTTACAGGCACAGCTATCCCACTTTCTTCCCTTTAATTAAGCGGTTTTCCCCCCGACTATTGGTTAGACCTTTAATTTCTTCCAACAACTTATCATCATCCCAGCTGCGGGAGCCTGAATTCCGCGATCTTCCAAAGGTAGGCGTTCAACAACACCTTGGTAGTACTCAAGAGGTGCACCAAACCTAACCGGGAGAAGAAAATTAACTCTACAGGGCAATAGAAAAGTAAAACCCCACCACTCCAAATTTAAAAATTTGGGAAAAAAAAAAAAAAAAAAAATTAAAAAATTTTTTTAGAAGCAGACTGCGGCGGGATCTCGTCGAATTAATCTCTAAAAATAAAGTACGATAAACAATGGCTTTCTCGTCGAGGCCGAACGGACTTTATATAATTGTTTCGACTGTCAGCTCTACAACCTCTCCTCTTTCTAGGGCCGTCCAACAGAAAACTCTCACCCACAGCCCCCTTAGTGGGCCTGATATAACCGATACGATTTCTCCACTTCCTCAGCGTGTTGCACAGATGGCATTAGACTATAGTTTTTCTTTGGAAATAGCTCAATCTAGCTTTTCTTTCCAGCTCTTTCCTGAAGCTTATTAAAAATAGATTGAAAGTTAAACACGTGCATTCCATACTTTTCAACAGTGAAAGAGGAATATCATACTCTATAACCGCTCTTTTTCCTTAAACTCGCAGATCGTTGCCAGAGTTAAACTGCAACTGGGGTAAATCAAAAAAAACGGTGCCTTGAGCTCATATCTATAATGTTAAGTATGTCCCTATTCATATTTATCAATTTCTGTCATTTTCAGGCCCCTCGCATTCAGCCGTTCTTGGGTTTGGAGTTTTATTTAACAGAGATTTGGATACGAATCTGTTTCATAAGTTAATCTGGGCTAGAGCTAGCAGCTTTTGTAATCCCTATTCCAGACTGGAAAAGATTGAAGTGGCCCGGACAAACCAAAGAACAAATTATTTCGCTGACAGCTTGTCATAGACTTGATAAATTAATGAAGAAAAATGGGTTTTCAGGCCACGCTATCGTATCCCTGATGTTCTGGAGGGTCGCCAGGAAGCTTTTTCAAACTCTAACAGTTTGGTGTACCGCAAAAATCATTTCGACCGCGGAACCCTTGATAAAACTGGTTCATGACATCCGGAAAGCCTTCTCAACTGGTTTTATGGTTTTTGGTATCTTTTTTTACCTTAAAAAGCTTGTACGTGGAGAACTGGGGTTCAACTCAAACTCCACTAGCTTGGTTTCCGAGGACAGCTCCCTCTCTTTTTTAAATGCCTTCTGTCAGGCAGATCCATCCAGGTTCGGTGCTTTGTTCTATCACGCCCCTTTACTCTGGATGAAGGGGTTCCACAGGGAAGTGTTCTAAGTGTATTATTATTTGCTCTCGGATTCAATGACATCGTTACTTCTATCCCAGTGACGGCTAATTTTCTCTCTATGGTGATGACATGGCACTATATATATTTATATTAGCTATTGAGAATATTACAGAATGGGGTTATTCCCATGACTTTTATTTCTCACCAACCAAAACCTCAGCAGTACTATTTAGGAAAAAAAGGAGTCGAAGAACCTGCCTCCTTCCTCCCGCGAACCTAACCCTATATGGTTCACCCATTCCTGTATCTTCAAAGGTCAAATTTCAAGGACTCATTCTAGAAGACCGCCTAACATACGCACAGCACATTAAACTACTGAAAACGACTTGTCATCACGTGCTTGATCTATTACGTCATATTGCCTGGAAATCTTGGTGTGCTGATCGCAAGTCCTTTTTACGTCTCTACACCGCCTAACCCGATCGCAGCTGGACTATGGCTGGGTAATATATGGTCAGGCCCCCCCAACTCTACTACACCTGTTAGATCCCATTCAAAACTAGGCGATACGTATCCCCACTGGAACCTCCCGTTCGTTCCCCCAGGTGAGCCTTGAAGTTGAATCTGATGTGATGCCACTCTCTCAGCGAAAGGAATACATCATGTGCCCAAGTTATCTTCGATTTCAAACCCCAATATCATCTGCTCTAACATCGATTCGGCGAGAGATACCTCAAAATCCCCCTTACTAGCCATTTGTAAACAGTTCATAACATCCTTAACTTCCTCAACATCAATTCGCAAAAAGTGCTCCGTTCTCTTATCATGAAGGGTATACATCTTGGCTATTCCCTGCTCGCACCATCTGACTGGTCCTGACCTCTCTCTCCTAATCTGGAAACCCCGCTGCCTTGTTAAAGGCACCATTCCTGTCTCATTCCACAGTTCACAGTGGATTTACTCCAGTGTTTGCAGACGTCTCTAAACAGGGAACTGTGTGAGTGCGTCTTCTGTTTTTCCTGACCTCAACCTCTCTCATACCATTCTCTCTCATGCTTTAATTTTTACGGCAGAATTGATGGCTATAATGATTGCACTTTCTCAAATTATATTCCTTAACAAAGACCACTCATGTCATTTATTCTGATACACTCAGCACCCTCAAGGCTCTTAAAGCCCCCTAATCTAAAAACACAATGGTATCCTCTGTACAACACTTTCTTCGGCTGCTCCTCTCTCGTAAGAAACAAATCATACTATCTTAGACCCCTCTCTCACGTAGAGGAAACTGGCAACAAAACCGCTGAAAGAGAAACCAAAATGGCCGCCTCTTCTTTTTGGAGCTGTTCTAGAAACTTCCCGGATGCCATTCGACAAGGTCGCCTCCCATCAACTGATTATTATCTTGCTCTCCGACAAGACTTCCGATCATGTTGGCAAGAGTGGTGGACGAGGGATCAGTGAGGGGTGAAACTTAAAAATATAAGGCCCAACATTGGTGAGTGGTCTTCCTTCCACCGACGGAAACTCTCGCACGTCTCCGTATTAGCCACACCAATATTACTCACAGCCATTACATGTCAAGGGACCCTCCTCCCGTCAGCAAATTTTGTCGTCGCCATACCCCGCAATCTGTTAACAATATCTTCTTTGATTGTTCCCAACTGGACCACATTCGCCGTTGTCATTATCCTACTTTATTGTCCATAACACCTTCTAAAAGGTTATCCCATCACTTATCTGAATGCTCTAACTTTAACAGTAACTCTATTTTCTCTTATCTTCAAGAACTGAATGTTTTTTACGACATACGCTTTTGTTATGTAATATTAGGACTATATATAATGTAAGGACATCTTTTTATTTATTTTTTTTGACTGAATATTCATTTTGTCATTAACCCAAATTTTATCTGACACTTAAAATATGTATCAGCCAGGACCCTACCATGGAGTTGATTATTCAACTCAGTGTGCCCGTTTCCCGTAGGTCTGTGGTGGGTCCTGTGCATGAACTCATGTATAAGAAGAGTAGTAAGCAGCAAAGAGTAGCAGCATATAGTAGGTATATATGTTAAGTATAAGGTTAAGCAGTATAGTGGTGGTATTATAAGGCGGGCGGCGGCGTTGCTGGCGTGGCGGCATGTTAAAATTCCTATATATATATAATTATATATATATACAATATATGGGGGTTTCTCGGTTCTTCTTTGCTGCTACTTATTTGGGGAGCTTACCAACCTGAAGACAGACACGATTTTCTTCTGGAATTGTCCTACAACTTAAAGATGAACCACCACTTAAAATGGATTGGCGAGAAGCTTTTCTCGTTATTTGCAAGTGAGGGATTAACCTCAAGTTTATACCTTTATTATGAAAGGGTTTGAACTTATACACAGTCTTCTCGTAAATTATTATTCAGGCAATGGCATTATATTTCATATAACAAAATATTAACATATAAAAAAGGGGCCAATATCCATAACAACATTCCCTCAAACCTCGTCCCTTTGCATGACAAACTACATCGGTCAACCTAACATCGTCATCACAAGATAAACACAAATCGATACCCAAAATATCGAACCATAGACAAGATAAAAAAACCTAAAGGGATATATAATGATAATTAAAAAATACCCTAGAATGTTAGGTATAAAATGAAATGATAATCATAAGAATGATAAATAAATAAATACTTTTACAATTGTTATTGGGGTTTCAAAATAATGGACAAATGCATTCTCTTCCCATATGATGAATAATCGTAATTTTCCATCAGATGTGATAAAAATGCATTGGTCGTTGGAATGTGAATTAATTACTTAATTAGACATGGCACTAATTCTCATTTTCTTTAATTTGGTTTAACATGCATTATGATTTTCAACGCGAATATTAATAAACATTATATTAAATAATCAGTTAATAACTATAAAAGTTTAGTACATAAAATTACCTCCAGCCGTGGGAGTTTATCCCAGGACCATACAAATAGATGTTCCCTTTATCAAAAAGTTTCTGTAAATGAAATGATTTATGAAAACTTCGGTATATGTACAAGCCAATAAAAATATAATTACAATTATATATATATATATATATAGTATATATTATATATATACAGTATTAGGCAGGTATATATATGCTATATATATATATATGTTATATTGAAGCGGCGCACGGAAAACGCGAAAGCGTTACGATAAATAATCGTTAAACACCTGTTCCGAACTGAACGAAGTACAATG
>JABUQX010098596.1:0-7500 GCA_015478945.1 Trachelipus rathkii
CACTATATTAACAGCGGTTGCTTAATAGGGCCTGAGCTCATATATATATTATATTAAAAGTATTATTATAATAATTTTCTATAGTTATTAGAACTTATATAATATATATATATATATTAGCGAAGATAATCTATATTTTTTATTCAACTCTTATTAATACTTCTAATTCAGTTGCTCCAGCTATTTACTTAGAGTAGTACCTATAAACTAATTAACCGTACCTTGTAAATTATTGAGAGAGTACTTAGTCTAGCTCATGTACATTCTAGAGGGGGACTCTGTAGTTACTCACTAACCGGCTTTTTTGAATAAGATAGTAACGAGTCAAATAAATAAGACTCAAAATGGCTTATTATAAACTGCTATTGTAACATCTCTCACTGTTAATTTCCCCTGATAACATCTACTTTACTTATAAATCTATTTAATTGCGGTCGTCGATGTTGGTGCGTTTTTATTAAATTTCTCTTTTCGTAATGATGGATACTAAGCAAAGCGAAGCAGTGATGCTAAATTCGATGGTGATGACTTATATACACATCAATGCGGCGGTACCTCCACCTTTACGAATCGTCACCTCTATATATGTAGAACTAGAGGGGGTAGCTGTGTCTGCAATTAAAATAAGTAAGTTTTGTGTGTTGAGATTCAGTTAGTAGGTAACTTCACAGGTACTATAGTATCGCTGCGGTGCTTCCTTCTTTCCTTTGCCACTAGCTCTGTATTCATGTGGAAATTCTATCTTTATTCCATTTATCTAGTGTTTTACTCATTGCTGAATATTTAATACTCCCTAAACCAACTTATATAATAAGCCCTGCGTCTGTCATCATTATATAGTTACTGCGTAATTTATATTCAGTATGTATGACATATCTTAGAGGCGTGTATCACCCCCTCCTCTGTAATAGGGCCTCTTGACCCGTGAGTGGTGGGTTGTATCTATATAGCTATGTAAAATAAAATAAAATATACATAGATAATACATATATTATAAATATTATCATAGTCATGAGACGAGTGCAATTTTAAATAAGATAAGTATGAATATTAGGAATATTGATCGGATATCTTATTAATGAAATTAATAATAGGATATACGACGATTAAAAAAATTATTATACGTGGGTAATTTGAGGTACAACTTGGGTATTATTATATACAAATAACGTTTATTAGCGTGTAGGTAAGCAGGCATAAATATTTTAATATGCAGCATAGGGACATTAATCGAGCTTTCGTTACCAGGATTTTTACGTATAGGACTTTTTATTTTAGAGGTTAGAATGAGAGGTATAATTAAAGTTAAATTTTATTATTCATTGTAAAGTTCATCATCTACCTTAATAATTTCAAAGTGTATAACGTATATCTTATTTATATATATTTGACTCGTGACAAACATGATATATGATATTATTAATATATATAGTTATGATATGTTATATAATATATATATTAATATATATATATATACTTATATTATATTATTTAGCTATTATATATACTTTAATTAATATATTATATTGTAATAATTATATAAGTATATATATAATATATATATTATATAATAATAATATATATATATAATAATTAAATATATATTATAATATTAATATATATAAATATTTATAATATATATAATATCATATATAATTATATATATTAGAAATATATAAATTTATATATTTATTTTTTATATATTTAATATAAATTATTTTTAATATTATAATATTTATATAAGGTCTATATATATATTATATATTATAGTATCATATATATTATATATATGTATTAATTATTATACTATATAATTTTGTATAAATATAATATAATATTATATATATATATAAATTAATATTATAATATTCATATATATATATATAATTATTAATATATCTATATTATATATATTATATAGTATATCACTTGTATATATAATATTATAACCTACATTATCTTCATAGACTCCATGTTTATTATGGTGAGATCCCTATTGAGTTAGCCTTAGCTACAATAAATATATAATATATTAACCAAAATATAATTAAATAGCGAGAGCTCAAGGTCATTTATTGGATTTATTTTAGTTACAATTTAAAAGTTTCCAATATATAAATGCACCTTTTTGAAAAAGTTATATAGCATTCTTCCGCAAATGCATTTAAATTTTATAATTAAAAAACATTGTGGTTTACACCTCATCTACAAATATAATTAAATCTTATAATTATAATTATTCTATTCAGTTTTTAAGCAATTAGTTAACAAATTGGGTATATATATAATTATTTATATATATATATATATTATTATATTTAATATATATATATTATATATATATATAATTATATATAAGTCATATATATATATATATTATATGATATATATATATTTATAATATATTATAATATATAATATTATATATTTATATATATAGTTATTTAATAATTTACTTATATATAGTGTATATATATTATTATTAATATGATGATTATTAATTATGTTAAATATTTTTCTACATATTATATATTATTACAACAGAGTTTAAGATTAATGGGAGGAGCAATAAAGTGATATAAGAAACATATTATAAATAATAATATATATATAATATATAATATATATATAGTATAATATAGTATTATTATAATTATATATATATATTATATTAATAATTATATTATACTATTAAATATAGTATATTTTATAATAATATTAATACTGTAAATAGAACATACTTGATATTGATAATAAAATTAAAACAGAATAATCTCAACATTAATAAAAATAGCAGTTAATTATATATATAATATATTATATATTATTTATATATAACATATATTATAATGATATATATAGTATATATACACATATATATATTTATTATTATACTTAGTATTATATATTTTATAATATTAATTATATATTTATTTAGTATAATTATAATCTATATTTTACGTCTGAATGATAAAATATAGTATTGGTTATTATTTAGATGAATATGGATATAATTAGTATTATATTTGTATATGTATGTTATTTTTATATATAGATATATTATATAATTATTATCATATATATTAATATTATATTTATATTAGTAGGTTCTTATGGTTTGTTGTATTATATTTAAGTAGTGATATATATATTTGAGTATATTATATTGGTTGTAGGGGTTACTTCTATTATATATGAGTTATAACTAATATATAAGTATGTGTATATAGTATGTATATTATTATACGGATAGTTGTATTAGTATAGTTGGTAATGTTATATATATCATATATATATATGGTATAGGTATATATATTATTATCTATAAAGTTATATAATAATATTAATAAGTATATATAATATTAATATTATTATATATAGTTAGTATATAGTGTAATTGAGATATTGGTATGAATATATGGGGTGTATAGTATAGAGGTTAATATAATATATATTAGTCAATATATTTGAGTATGTATATATATTGTATAGTATTGGTTGATAGTTAGGTGATGGTATGAATATATATAGTAGTTTAAGTATAATATTATATATATATTATTAAGCGGCGTAAATATCTCATTATTAATGTGTCTGATTAGGTGCTGTGCGATTATATATCTGTTAGCCTCTAGCATGCGGCGTGAGGCCTTTCTTATATACATATTCCGCTGGGGCCAGGGCATAATATGCATCTATTAGCAAGGTCGCCACTAAGATTACCAACTGTAGCGACCTGCACTATTATATATTATATAATATATATATATAATTATATATGATATAATATAATATAATATTTGATAATATAATATAGTATATAGATATATATATATTGCTTATTATATTATTTATAATATTTATATTATTAATTATAATAATATAGGTACTTATATATAAGAGTATTATTGTATATATATAATAATATAATGAATCTATATATATATATAATAACTACTTATATATTATATTAAATTTATATATATATTAAAGTAGTATAATTCTGGTGTGATTTTTTTCCTTATGGTGTATACGTAAGTAGCTAATTAAATAATATGATTAATTTATATATGTAATGGGTTGTAATATACATATCTGTTGATTTTAAAATATAGCTTAAATATTTATATTTGTCGACAATTTTAATGAGAAATCATAAAAGGTATTTATTTGGGAGTAAATATAGTAAAATAATTAGCGTTTTAGGGATTTTTTAAAGATATAATTAGTCTTATCAAAATGATGCAGTTATGTATTAAATGTTACGTATGCTACAATAGAATTGTATGTATTAAAGGTTAGGGCGCCGCATAGGAGTGTAAGATATGTTCCACATCCTGCAATAACTCGCATGTCATTGATTTTTCGACGATATCCACCGTTATAGTATATCGAACGTCGAGAAATCCAAGCACGCTAGAGCATGGTATTTTATATGATGGTCGTATATTGGATATAGTATTATTACATGGTCTAATGGAGATATTATGGAAGAGATCAACTGTGTGTTGGCACTACGCCACTTTATAATTACTATATATATAACGTACTTAATGGGGTGTATGTCATGTATGTTATGGTACTAGATGTTTTTAGTTCAGGAAATACTATGAGGTATAGATGAATAGTTATGATATTATATAGTTATATACTAGTATTATATATATATATATATTAGTATATATATGTATATATAAATATATATATTACTATATATATAATATATATATATATAGTATATATATATATATATATATTATATATATATATATATATATATATATATATATAGGGTATATATATATATATATCAGTATTACATATAAATAACTAATAATAGTATAGTAAATACCGCTATACTATTATATGAATAGTATAAATATAATATCTATATATATTAATATATATATAATATTATATATAGTATCATAGTAATATATGCATAGTATATATTATAATTATACTATATATATATATTATATAAATATATAGTATATATATACTATATATATAATTATAATATATATATATTATATATATATAATATATAGGTATTATAATATATATAATTATATATAGTATATAGTATATATATATATTATATATATATATATATATATTATATAATATATGTTGGATGATTATAGTGTTATGGATTTCATAGAGTAATGAGACATTTTCTAAAGTGGATTATTGAGATTATATCATATCACATTGTCATAGGAGATACATTGATATCATATAATTATGCTTATGTTGCAACGTTCTTATGCAAAACGTAGAGGTATCTAGCATGGTGCATATCATTCTTTGCGACTCTTATATTCTAGATTTAGACATCCTTAGTCAGATAAGACGGGAGAGCACGCCGAATAGTTTACTTGAAAAGCACCATCTGATTGGTGGATCAGTGATTTTACATTTGAAATTTTTACTCATATTTTATATATTAGATAATTAAATACAAATATAATATTAGCAGATGCATATAATGTGAGAAAATGAACACTTCTAAAGGCGAAATATCATTGTCTTTTGGTACAGCTAACATAGTTATAAAAAGAGCTAAATATAGATAATCTACTTATTTATGAATCGAGACTCACACGAGCGATATAACTAGTCTACCTCTTTGAATGCACTCAGTTATTAGCGCAGAAATGATACTTATATTACTGCTGGAGTAAATAACTCCTATGAACGTATGCTTAATTGGTCTATATCTTAGCATAGCGATGAAGAGGTCATTGTTCATAGTAGGTGTCAAAGACCTCTATAAATATATATATATATAATATAATTCTAATTGGAATCGAACTAGATATCAAATAGAAAGAATAATGCCTAGGAATCAAGATAAGATATTACCTAACTGGTCTTGTGCGTGAGAACTTGTATAAGTAATGATTTTCAAACGACATTCTGCAGAAGTCGATAGGTAAGAATTTCTTAGGCATTACCACTTCAACTAAGTTTAACTAAGTGAGCTTCTTACAGTGGTATAGATTTGCTATATTTTACGTACTGTATAAAGATGAAGCAAACATCTAATCTATTCAACTGAATAAGCTGAAATGCCTTTTTGATTTTTTGAAGCTTAATTTGAGAATTATTAATTTATAATTTCCAAGCATTATTATAATATAATAATTAACCTTAATTATACCAAATTAAGGGTGGTATGAGCTTGGGAAATAGTAGTTAATTATGGTTATTGAATAGGTGTTGTCAAAATAGATGATTGGGTCAAATATAAGTCTCAATGCTCCTCTTAAGGTTATATCACATAAGGTTAATTAAATATTAATATATATATATATATATTATATATATATTATTATTAATATAGTTTAATATATATATATTAATATTTATTATATATATATAATATATATATACTTATATAATATATATATATGATTATATTAATAATATAATTAATATTATATATTATTATAATATATATATATATATTATATATATATATATTATATATTATTTATATATATGATAATATATATATTATATTATATATAATATATAGTACTTGTTTGGGTACTGGATAATCTAAAAAACTTTATATCATATATACCGCTATCCGCTATATATATAAATAATATACCAGTCAATTATAACCGCAGATTAACTTATAGTATTTCTATATAATCTTCGCATATAACCGCGATAGTTGAAAATCACTATCCGCTATTACATCTCTACCTTAAATATATATAATTATATTTATATATAATATAATATTATAATATAATATATATATTATATAGTATATATAGGTTCATAAAGCTAGTGGAATTAGTTGGATCATTAAAACTATATTTCATTGACTTTATCATTTTCAGGAGTTACTCTAATATATATACATTTAGCGGTATAATATATAATAATATATATAATATTATATATAATATATAATAATTATATTATTAAATAAATTATAATATTAATTTTATAGTAATTATATATATATATATATAATTTATTATATATATTATAACAAGTTATATATATTTATTATTAATTTGCTATTTTTAATTAAAGTAAGGTATTGAAATATCCAGGTATAAGATAATCAATAAAAAATGTATCTAGTAAATTTTCAAATATATATATTTAGGGTAAATTTTGAAAAATTATAGTGGTAACTAACCCTTATATATTACTATTACCTATACCTAACCGAACCGAACCTATGAATCGGTGTTCATTATATGCTATATATTATATAATCGAGTAAATATATAATAACTAACCTATTAAAAAATATAACCCATATAAAACTTATCTATATATTAATATCAAAACCTAAAATTATTAAATAATATAATCTATATATATAATATATAATTATAATATATATATATATATATTATTATAAATATTATATATTATATTATATATAATATATATTTATATTATATAATTATTAATAATATATATAAATATTAATATAATATATATAATATATATATTAATATATAT
>JABUQX010098596.1:12500-60010 GCA_015478945.1 Trachelipus rathkii
TCTTTGCTACTTATATTATATATATATATATAATAATATATATTCTTCGCTTTGACACAGATTATAAATATATTAATATATATATAGTATATATATATATATATATATATATATATATATTCGGAGAAATATACAATGTTTCAACTGGACCGAAAGTTTTTAGTGGATCTATTGAGCAAAGATGTGCAGGAAATGTCCAGGATATCCCTCAAGTAACGTTTGAAGCTGTGAAAACTCCAATAATTGATATATACATGCCAGAGAAAGTGCTAAAATTCCTTAATCACTATCAAAAGCTTTTGTATGAGTACTGCAAGGGGATTAGGTATGGTAAAGCAGATGAGAGATGGGCTGGGCTAGTTATAGATTGGTCCACTGAATCATGTTAGGTGGTTATCTCTTGCCATACGACTTCTATGTTTGTACAAAAGGGGCAAAGAACCAAACTTGTGTTTGAAAAAGTTAGTTCAATTTTTTTTCAGGTTTATGCTCCGGTGTGGTTCGAAATAAAGTCATCATCCAAAATGCATGATGCTCCTCGCATCCCCTTTCCTGCATTCACAAGACGAATCTTCTCACATACAGCGATAAATTCATTGCAAAGAAGAACTTCCAAGGAAATGCTTTCTGCCTTCTAACTGAAAATTTCCTATATGTATTGGCGAAGGATGATGAAAACTTATCAGAAATCTTGGTCTTCATTCTATACTCCATATTAGACAATTGTAAATTTCCAATCCCTTAATATAAATATACCATAAAAACATAATAAATAACAAAGAATAAGAAAGTAACGTTCACAATTAACTTTTAAATAAGCTTTTGCATTAAAATATCATTATAGAACTTTAAAATCTTTGCTCTTACATTTGATTACATTTGAAATTGATCAGAAACTTATGAAGAGAATTCCACAGTTGTATTGGAATGCCAAACGCTGGTGTGAATTTATCTACCTGACTACCAATGACGATATAGAATCACCAACCACACCGCAATTTACCGATGCAGTTATTTATTGACAACAACATAAAGCCATATATTCCAGAAAAAACCATCTCACTCTCAGAACGTTGAAAGAAGTGTAAAAATTAGGAACGGAGGCTTCAAATCATATGTACGGATTTGAGAATCGACACATGTCCATCCTTACTAAAGTAGGAAGCAGACACCTGCGTCAGCCATTTATGTCAAAACGACATTATCATCAGTTATATTGATGAAATATATGAAAAGGTATACAAACTTTTCAAATAACGTTTGTTTTCATTTTGGTAAAAATAAAAGGAAATTGGTAGTAAAGAAAATATATATTTCATGTGTTGCAATAAATGTTCATTTAAAAGCATAATATTACAATCCCTTAAGCTTTATGCTACTTTAAAAATAACATAGGCGCAGATAACAATATCATAGCATTATCGGTAACAAAACACATGTGCTTTTGATTACAGAAACTGACGCTCAACGACTCTAGCTTCTTTCTAGAATCATCTTAAATTGCAACTCCATAGGGAATATTTACCCCCCTCGATCCTTTTCTGAATTTTTTTGGATTGCCATTTCAAGTTACGCCACATCTACTTTTACTACACCCTTTGAATTAAAATATCGCCACTAAATATATATACTATATTATAAGCTATACTCTATATCCCTACTCACTATATAATATAATATATATATATAAATAATATATAATATATATATATATATATATAATATATTATAAGTATATATATATATAATAATATATATATAATTATATATATATTATATATATATATATTATATATATATATATATATATATTTATAATATATAGATAATATATTTTATTATATAGTTTATAATATAAATATATATATATATAATATAATATAATATATATATAATATAGTATTATATAATTGTGTCAAAATGGAAAGGCGCTACTTCATATTCGGGTACATTGATGGAAAATAAGAGCAAAATACTCAAAACATGTTTGCTAACTAACGCTCTTAATAGTTATTATCGAGGGAGGCAATCTAAGAGGGTGGAAATACGGTATGCCAAAAATGTTCGCATTAAACAAGCCCGATTGCATACCTATTCAGGACATTAAAATACAGCAGATCAGTTAAATAGAGTTTTATAGTATTGCCCCCTAGCCATGATGCATGTACTAGCCTTCTACAATCAAAGCTTATCAGATCTCGATTAAAGAATTTGCCTCTAATGAAATGCAGAATATTTGCTCTGAATCTTGTATGATTTCACAGGAATTTTATTATATTATATATATATATATATATATATATATATTATATTATATATAATATTTATAATATATGTATATATATTACTATTATATATATATATATATAATATATAATTATATATATATATATCAGTGGTCATCTCCTGAAGATTAACACTGGGTTGGCAGAGCTATATATAATAACTATATAATATATATATATATATATATATATATATTATATATATATATATATATATATTATATAATATATATATATATATTATAGTATATATATATATATATATAATTTTATATGTATGTATATTATATATATATATATCTATATATTATATATATATATATAAAGTATATTATTATATATTATATTAATATATATATATATATATATATATATATATATATAATATAATATATATATATATATATATATTATTATTTATAATATATATATATATATATAATAGTCGTATATATATAATATTTATCATATATAATATATATATATATATATATAATATTATATATATATATACATATTATAGTATATATATATATATATATTAAATATATATAATATATATATATATATATATATATACTATATTATAATATATATATGTAAGTATTAATATATTTATCATATATATTTTACATATATATAATATATATATATATATATATTATTATTATATATATTATATATATATATATAGTATATATATATATAGTAATATAAATATATATATTAATAGTATATTATAATATGTATATATATATATATAATATATAGATTAATATATATATATATATATAAAAATATATATACTATATATATATATATAGTATTAATATATATATATATGATATATATAATATAGTCTATATATATATATACAGTATATATATATATATAATAATATATTATTATTATAAATAGTATATATATATATATATATATATATATTATATATAATAGTAATATATATAAGTATATAATATATATATAATATGTATATATATTAATATATATATTAATACTATATGTTAATTTAATAATAACTTTAGTATATCTGAGTATAGTAGTAGTATAATAGATATAAGTGATTATTAGATATATAATATATATAATTTATATTAATAGTTGATAGGTATATATTATATTTCCTGTTTTTTTCTAAGATTAGAATTAAATCAGTTTTTGGAGTCTTTTTTAATTCACTGGAGGAAACTGTAACTTGTCTGAAGGATTTTTTTGGTTTTTATCAACGGTTCAAAAAGATTTATATCACAAAAAAGAAAAATTGGATTAAAAAATTAAGACTACGAAAGGTTAAAGATGAGCATTTTGCCATTTTTGCTCTGTCTAGTTACGTTTAATCTATGTTTAACTTTTTTTTTTTAGTTCTGCGAGGAGCAAGGGAATAGTCTCGAATAAACTAGTTCTTTAAATGTTAACTCATATTATTTCTTTTTTTATTTTAATGTTTAAAATAAGTTTTTGGCATCATATATATAAAATATTATATATTAATATATATATAATAGTTATATATATATTATATATCATATAATATATATATATATATATATATTATATTTAGTATATATATATATAGTATATTTATATATATATATATATATTATTATATATTATATAAATATATAGTATTTATATATATAATATATATATAATAATATATTATATATATATATATTAGTATATATGTATATTATATTAGTATATATAATATATAATATATTAAATATATATATATTATACATATTATATATAAAAATATATATAATAGTATATATAATATATTATATAAATAGTATATGTTATATATATATATTATATTATTATAGTATATATATATATAATATTATATATATATAATAATATAGTATATAATAATATATATAGTATATATAAGTTATATCTTTATATATATAAATATAGTATATATATGTATATATATATATAATATATGATATATATTATATATATATGTAATATATATGTATATATATAATATATAGTAATAATATCTAATATATATTGTATATATAATATATATATATAGATATATATATGTAGTATATTTAATATATATATATCAAAGATAGTAATATATATATATATATATAATATATATAATATTATAGATATATATATAAATATTAATAAATATATATATAATAGTATATAATATATATAAAAAATTATAAGTATATGAATATAATATATTTATTATATTAATATTATAATTATAATATATATATTATATATATATATATAATATTTATATATAGATTGTATATATTTATATATTATATAGTATATTATATTATTATAATATAATATAATTTAATATAAATATATATAAATAAATTAATATAATATAATATATATATATATATATATATATTATAAATATATATTATATATATATATAATATAAAATATATACTATTATATAATATATATATATATATATATAATATATATTATATATATATAATAAATATATATATTATATATATATATCTATATATATAATGTATAGTATATTACTATATATATATATATCATATATATATATAATTTATATATATATATATATTGGTATAGTATATATATTATATATAATATATATAGTATACTATATATAATATAGTATATAATAATATATATATATATATATATAATATATATAATATATAGTATATAATTTTTTCTTTTTTTTTTTTTTAAGTTATATTTAAATCAGAATATTGAGTCTTTTTATTCGCACTGAGATAACTGTAACTTGTCTAAGGATTTTTGTTTTTATCGACTTAAAAAATTATATCCAAAAGTAAATATTTGGATGTAAAAACGATAGATAAGAAGAGGTTAGAAGAAAGCCATGTTGTCATTTTTGCTCACGTCTAGTTCGTTAATCTTTTTTTTTATATTTTTTTTTTCGTTCTGACGAAGAGTCATGGAATAGTCTCGGACGTAAACTGGTTTCTTAAATGTTAAAAGCTCATTTTTCTCTTTTTATTTTAATGGTTTTAAATAAATTTGGCAATTCAAATATATTATATATAATATAATAATATATATATTATGTGTGTGTGTTATCTATAGTAATATATAAATTATATAATATATATATATATATAGTATAGTATATATATATATATATATTATATAATTTTTTACATTCAAATATATATTATATATATATATATATTATGAGGTTGTGTAATTTACCCCATTCTCTCTTTTACAGGTGGTCAAACATGGTAAAGAAGAAGACGTTAAATGAGAAGTTGCAAGAGGATTGAGAAGTTTGTTAAGTGTGAGGGTAGAACATTGTTCTGACCCTGGATGAGTACGTGGTCAGTTGTGCTTTACCGGGTACTCATCGTCATTAAATCTTAATAAGGTGTTTTCTTCTATATTTACAGGTTGTCATTGATAAATATTTGATATTGTGGTGTAATTATTAATCATTTGATTTACATACCAAATAATTGGATTTTTTAAAAGATTTTGTTAAAATTGACATCTTCAATAGAAAGAGTGAGGTATTTCATGTTACTACTAATACTACTACTACTACTACTACTACTACTACTACTACTACTACTACTACTACTACTACTACTACTACTACTACTACTAGTAGTAGTAGTAGTAGTAGTAGTAGTAGTAGTAAAAATTGATTATTTAACATCGGAGTCTATAATCAACTCACTCGTTGTGAACTCAATCCCATTTTGGAATCGATCCCGTTTGTAAGTGATAATTATCATCGCGGGTAGATGTTAAGCTGTTAATGATGATCCGAATCGGGTCATAGGATGGGTTCAACCGATTGATTTTATTTTTCCTTTTTCTCCACTTTCAATCCAGCTCAGACAATACAGGATCCAGTTCTAAACTAGCATAACTGGCCACTCCTTCGCTGGTTCAGCGCTAATTAGCAGCTTATAGCATCTTGCCCAATTAAATTTAACTCACTAAAGAATAGTGATATATTTTTATATATCTTTATTCCTTCCACCTCGATATTTCCAACACTTGGGATACTAATATATTCATAGATATTCGTCATCCCAGGTGTAAAAAATTGGGATGTAATTATATTTTTATATTTATGATCTCATTGTTTTCAATTAATTTAATCTTATAAAATACCAAATACTGTGTGTTTGATAGTATTCCATTTCCATTTTTTCAAAATCCGATTTTGTTTTTCAAAACTAAATATTTAGCTTTTTTGTTTACTTTGTAGATAAGATTCTTTACATTATTATTTTATACAATATTATATCAATATATCTTTGCTAAAGAGAGATTTCAATCTGTTATCGCCCGGGTATATATATCGATGATGATGCAGTATGGATAATAAGGTACTGTGTGAATGATAAATTTTTGACAAAGTGTTTAATAAACAGAAAATTAGTAATGATAATGTATAGAGTGAATATGTTTGAAAAAGTGTGAATAAGTTACGTATTGTATGCAAGTTAGTTGAGGTTACAGTTGTTTAAAGTTTATCTGAACTTTTTGTATAATGTTTGAGCATGGTTTCACTCGTGTATACAGATGTGTTTATAATTGTGGAGTGTACATTAGTGTTCGTAGTTCATATGAATCCTATGTTTGCTTTTTAATATGAAATTTGTTACGTTAGCAAATTATATTTCATTGAATCAGTAAATACTTACACAAGGTTGTTGTAAATTTTTGTGTTAAATGTTAGCTAGTTAAGGTAAAAAACCTCAGTGATATGTTAGAAAAAAACGTGTAAGGTAGGTTACGTTCCTGCGCTCAATGGTTAGTTACTTTACTTGTTGTTAAGTATGGAAGTTTGTTTAATTGTTACCTTGTTTATTCTTGTTTAAGATTTGTTAGGTTTTTTTTGTGAATGTAACATATAATTTTCGAGTTCAGAATGAATGATCTGTCATGTTTGCTCTTTATTGATGCAGGTGAATACTTTTAGTTATCGTTCATATATTCATAATGATTGCAAGGTATGATTTATTTACAACTCAAATAGATTGTTTGATAATTTGTTGTCTAAACTGTAACGTGTTAATATAGATAAAAATTAATTCAGTATTATGTTACGATAAAAGTGTTAAGTAAGATTACGTTCAGCGCTTAATGTTAGTTACTTTAAAAGTTCTGTTGTTGAAGTATGGGAATTGTTATGTATATGTTAATTACTTCCTGTTTTAAGAATGTGTTAGGTTTGTGAATGTTACGTTATATTCGTAGTTCAGATGGTTATGTTATGTTAGCTTTTTCGATGTGAAAACTTTGTTAGGTTTTAACATAATTCAATTGATCAAGTATGATATTTTAAGAAATAAACAAGGTTTATGATAAAAAATTTAGTATAAAATATTAAACTATGTTTAATGTTTTTAAAACACATATCGGAAACACAAAGGGTTTCGTAGTAGCTTCCGTTTTCCTGTACTTCAATTTCAGTTTTACTTTACTGTTGTTAAGATATATAGAATTCTTGTTACTAGATGTTAGCAATATATTCGTGTTTAAGGATGTGTTAAGATTTGTGAGTGTGTGTTTTATATTCAAAGTTCAGATGATGTTAAATGCTTCATTAGATGTGAAAACTTTGTTTACGTTAGCATATATTCCCGTCTGTCTGTATAATAATTAGACTTTTTTTTTTAACTTATATTTAAAACAACATCGTAAAAAAATTACCATCATGAACTAAAACACTGTTTTTAAAAGCACAGAAACAAAAATTCATTTAGAGTCAATGTTGCTCGCTGATACACAAATAAATATGTACATGGAATCAATTAGATCATCAATAGAAGGAGGAATGAGGTCGTGAGGTTCTAGGGAGGAAATGAAGGAGGTAGGGGAAGGCTTGAGGAGGTCTCAACGAGGGTCTTCACCAGAAGCTCCAGAGGCTTTATGAGAGAGGGTTGTTTGATTTATATACGAATCTTCAAATTTTTTCTCGCCCTATAAAGAAAAGACACAAAATATTGTTTTAATTTGTTTAATTTTTTTAAATTTTTTTTTTAAACTTTTTAAATCTTTTTTTATCTTTTTGAAAAGGGGACGTAGTACGCTATTATTTTGTGATATATTTTTTTTATGTCAATTTTTTTATCCTTTATATTATGCTCTTGTTTTGTTTTTTTTTTTTATGGTAGCGTATACGCCGTTATCTGATTGAGGAATTAGATCATAAAAGTAATAGGGGTATAAGAAGTTAATTCGTCGTTCTAATGTCCCAATATTTCAGGTTTGGGGGCTCTTGAGACCTCCCCCTTTTGAGAGAGAAATGCTATATTTTATCCATGAGATGGATATGTAGTAACTTTTCTCTTCAAAATAGAGTTTGAGTTCTTTTAACAGGTTGAAAAACAAATTTTAATTGTTTGATAGGGGCACACAGTCATCCCCGCCCCTGTGGGGAATTGGTCAGGTGTCGTGTAAACTTCGCGTAATACAAATGAGGTTAACCTCTATATCATACTTCTCGCCTACAACAAAATTTAAACCTAGCGATACTAAGATTTTCGGTAGTCGGAGGCAAAGCTGTCTCAACAATAGAAATCGAAGTCTGAGACCCGGATGCGAAGGAAAAGTACACCGGCGGAGGGAAAAGACGAAGTCGGAGTGCGTAAAAACGATTCCTTACAGGGATCGTTTTTTTCGACTCAGATTCGATTCTCTTCGAGAATCGAATCTTCGAACGTAATAATAATTATAATTAATAAAAGGATATAAATAATAATGATTCTTAAATAAAATATATTGTATGTGTAGATGCGCACGCGCCGCGCGCCTCGTAACTGCGCTGTAACTGTATATCCGTATCTATGAATACGTCATCCGCTCGAACCTAACTTCCTCGTTAGGCTACACAATCCTCAGATTTTGAAAGCCAAAAGGAGATAAATAAACGAGGGCGTAAGCGGCTAGCATTTCTCGGGGGCGTTCCACCAATCCCATTTATAGGGGGACCTACGGGCACCATGTTTTAAACTTCGCCATAGTGATCAGTATCACATATATAACCGAAATTATATATTCCAGATGTTTTAAAGTCAAATATCTCCTAGTCCCTTCAATATCGAAAAGGGTGGTACCTCAGCTGCAGGTGGGTATATTAACTAGTTTGTGAAGGGAAGAAGAACAATAAATTTTATTTACGTTTTTTTGGCGATTTGCAATCAGGTTATATGAATTGAATGAATAATAAGGTAGCTCTTATAGACAGGTGTATATTAGAATATAATGGTGTTGGAGTAGTGTTAAAACTTTCTTGTAACTGGAATCAAAAGATGTATGACGATAGTGAAGCTGTGTAAGAATAAACCAGCAAACTGACCGTTTTAAATATTCAAGAAGAAAACGATGGAAGGAGAATGTCCATTGATCATAAAACGGTCATAAATTTCGAAATTACACTCAAACTTATGAAAGAATTATAGGTGTGAGTGGCAGGGGATAGTGTTAGAGATGATGGAGACTTTTAGAAGAAGAGTGGTAGGTGGTCTTCTCCCCTGAACCAATAATATATTTATTATTGCCGGATTATTTGGTTTTGTGTGAGCGCGGTGAATTTGAAGACAGTTTGAGAGGAATGGTAGGAGTAGAGAAATTTTGCAGGGTGTGTAAATAGGAACGATGGTTGTTCTATTCAGTGAGGAGCAGTCCCTAGATGTGAAAGTTATTGTAGATGGGTGAAGCAGAAACTGGAACAAGTGATCCTGAGTATTAAAGTTATTTTAGTATATGTTTGAATGAACGAAGAGAATGGATGATATGTAGAGTGAGTATGGAAAGTTGTTGAATGGCAGGTAAGATTGCCGGTGCCAATTAAAATCAGTTGGTGGATGAAAAGGACTAGGTCTTGAGTGCGCTAGCGTTTACATGAGGGTATGTCTTTAATAAAATGATAAAATATTGTTCACATTTATATGCACCAAACCAATAAATTTACCATTAAGATAACAGTAATTTAATGGATACATAAAGTCAAAAGCTTAATATAATAAAGTAATGAGTATAGAGCACTTATCTGTTTATCTGGTCCTTTAAAGATAACGGAATTAATGAATATCTATAAAATGGAAGTACTTGTCCAGATAGACTGGAGTTATACGATGACTGGATTAACTCTTTTTGAGTAACGATGCCCACCTCCGTGTATATATATATATTTTTATTGATATTTCCAGCATTTGAAAAATATAAAATATATATTAGTGTATATAATTATATATATTATATTATGATATATATTAATTAATATAATATGTATAATACTACTAAAATATTATATTTATATATATTCATATAAAATATACTAAGTATTAATAAATATAAAGTATATACGTAAATTTTTATTATATATTAATTTAAGTATTGTTTTAGTTAGGAGTTACATTGGTATATTCCTACCGAATGGGACGTATTGATTATCTTTCCTGTGGATGATTTCGTTTTTGTTTTTCAACTTCGATCATATTTCTTTTGATTTCCACTTCGTAGATTTCAATTAGAAATAAATAATATAATAAACATATTTATAGGTTACGATGAAATATATTATCTTCTAGTTTTTTCCATTACTAATTTTAATCATCTAAAAGGAACCAATAGAGTTGGACAATAAGTATATACCTTTCAATCATCAAAATGTTGGGTCATTTCTATATAAGGGACTTATTGGTGATATGTTAAATAAATGTTTAGCAATTAATTTGACTTCGTGTTATAACAGAACAATTAATGTAAGTAACTTTTCCGTTTACTTCACAGCAAATAAATAAATTAATTATTTGTCAAATCATGAATTGTTAAATAATAGCTGTTGTAAAATCTTTTGTTTATATGTGATGAGCAAGACGTGACTTTCATATTTTGAAGATTAAAAATAAATTTCATTCCTTGAAATTAAAAAAGTCAAAGTTTTTTTTTTCTCTATTCCCTATAAAAATTGTAATTGAACAGAAACGCATTAATATATAATAATATTCAGCAATAAAGTTTTGTAAGAGAAAAACAGGTGATATTCAATTTTACAAAAACAATGGAGGTGTATTTTATATATATACCCTAAATAAATTGAAACTATGATTCACAACTTGTAGCGTAACTTTTAATTAACTTTTTCGGTCCACCAACACACATATCACACCCAGCACACAACTACTACTACACACTACACCAACACAAATACACCACACAACACACAGCATTAGCCTATAGTTTTAGTTTATACATATACGAGTATATAAAATTTTGTTTAATATGAATATATTAAAGACCTTGTATATATTATATATATAAATTAAATATAATATATACGAATATTTTTTTATTACTTATATATATATTATATATAATATATCTATTATATATAAATATATTCTTAAAAAAAAATATTTATTATATTCATAAAATATATTTATTTATAGATAATATATAATTATTTTATATATTAATTTTGGTATTATAAATTATATTTATATATCTTTAATATATATAAAAATAAATATTATTTGAGTTTATTTAATATACTTTATATAAATTATAATATTAGGAATATTATATTATAATTCCACAGGGATATTTGGTTCTTGGCTCCGGCTCTAGGGGTAGTAGAGAGAACAGGAGAGCTTAAGCTCCCAAGGGTACGGAGCCTGCAGCAGTAGGCGATGTGTTCGTGAACGCTTATTTTATCTTTTCCTTTTCCAGAGCTGCTAGCATGAGAGTAGAACAGCAATTCACAGCACGAGCAGGTACCAAGAGCTAGAAGCTGAATTGTTGGAGCTCTCCAGTAAAAGCTAAGGAGAGACGGGAGCCAGGAGAAATTTTAGGATTTATGTATCCTCGGAGCGTTTCTCGGGACGCTGATAATACAAACTCCTATTACCAAATGTATAATTTGAGTGATAAAGTAATATAAGAGAGGTTTTATGATTGGTAACCTCTCTGAATTTATATTATTAAAATTGCAAAAACATATTCAAAAAACGAATGCCTGGCTTGATAGCAATTTCGATGATTCATTAAAACATTTAGATATATATTTATTATCAAATATTAATTTATTATATTGTATTTTATATATATTACTATAATATATTAATATATTATACCAAATAATATATAATTATATATATTATATATTATTATATTATTACATAATATATTTATATATAGTTTTGACGTTAATAAAATATCATATTATATATATATATAATATATATATATATACTATATATATGTTATATATTTTATAATAAAAATATTTATAATAATACTTATTATATATTATACTATATTATAATAATATATTATTAATATATACATTGCTTTATTATAAATATATTATTATTATTAATAATTTATTACTATTATATATACTAGTATATTGGTTATATATATAATAAATATATTCACATTATATTAATATACGTATATATATTAATATATAATATATAATTATATATATAATTATTATAACTTTTTATTATATTATAATATAAGTATAAATATAGAATATATTATAATTAATAAAAATTATATAAGTAGTATAGGGAGGTGTGATAGAAACCCTGTCAGGCTCAGAGGTCACCAGGCCAGAATGTTGCGATAATAAATATTCAAATCTATTTTTGCAAAATAATATTGTTTGGTACAAAAGCAACTATATCTTTTAGCAAACAATTGAGGTTTTTCTCATAAACGGTGGAGTTACGTGTCAAAATGTGTCAGGGCGATTTTTGAAGGTATCGGAGACGAGAGTGACGAGATATATTTTTTCAAGTGTGAGTTATTTCACAGAGTTCTCGTTTCGAAGGTTTAAGCTATATAAAGCATGAGAAACTTATCTCAGAGAATAAGGTGTGGTGAGGCAGGGTATCCGTGCCGTCCTCAAAAATGGTGGGGAGCGTTTTTTTTGTGGTGTTTTATAAATAGCTTATTATTTTTAATCAGAATTAGTAGAAATTTTATTAAATTATCTATTTTATTATTGAGATGTATTCCACCACAATCACTGATCATTAGTATTGCGGGAATATACGCGGCTTATCTTCCGTATATAATATTCGAATACTATAAATAATTCTATATACCTGTACTCAATATTCTACGTACACTCTTGCTCTCTCTGTTAAATTATTAGTGCTTATACTGATGGCACTAATCTGTACAAAGAAATATTATATAGCATAACTATCTAATACCTTCGAATTAAGTCGCTGTGACTTGTTAATGGAAAGATATACCGATTAACTTTTTGGGCGCGTACCAAAATATACACACATTTTGTATTAAATATTGCCCTAATGGAAAAATCTGTAAACTAATTGAGTAGATGTTAAACTTGATGTATGTTGCTTCAAATTATCCTATGGCGCATTAATTTATGAAAAAAATAATGTTGTTGTTCATTTGTAAGGAGTGTGAGTCTATTATTGACAATCTAGGGATATATTATGCACAGACAAAGAGTGTTAAGAGTGTTATTTATTAGGAGTGAGGTTGGGACTCTGATAAGAGTTCTTAAATTGACGTTTTTTCTTACCCTTAAAATGAAGGATTTCTACTTAGGGTACTTTGTTTTTATACTCACTTCCAGAACTAGTATTCTCATAGCGATGTCATAAATTCGTCCTGGAATAAGTGAAAACACAACCCCAATGTTTTTTAGTTAAAAAAGAATGGTTTCATACTTTCATACAAGATAATCGGGAACGAAATTGGAATTCTGGGGACTTGTGTAAAAGTTCTATAAAATTTGATAATTGCACATTTACATTTTCGACATGCCGGGTCGAGGAAGTGTACTAGAGGAAACTTACGCGTCCTTCCTAAAGCGGTCACCCGCCAGCTTGTGAAATGGTGACCGCTTGGCCATAAATCTTACAACCACTCTCTTAAATGAAGGAGATATAAATTGTTATATTAAATTTGCGTGAGTAAAGAAATAGGAACTTGACGGTATTGTATAAAACGGATAAGGAGTATAGATCCAGGATCGTGCATCAGGCGATATCGTGGGTTAGAGGGAAAAAGTAGTCGAGAGAGCTCGTGTGGTGTGCAGATTTGTGAGAAGGAGTGACTTAATTCGTGTGCATTATCAGGAGTTCCAGAAAAGAGAACATGTGGTCCACTCTACTCTCGCTCGGATGGTTAGGGTCTGCTCCTATAGATAGATATTAAGAAAGACGGATATTATAAATTTGCATTGAGAACAATTGGAATCAGAGATAGAATAGCAAAATAGGTGTAATGAGGAGGTAGGAAGGTGATGTTGAGTATAGAAAACCAAAAGTAATTTCGACGATGTAAAGGGATGAGTGAGTGCCAAGACAGCTGGTGTCATATAGGATCATGAACGAGATTAATTTTGTTAAACTTCTAAACACTGAGCGGCGATTTGATGCCGTGCGTGTGAGACGAGTCCTCTTCAGCAGATTTTACCTAAAACAGTTCGTAATTAACAGCATGATTAATGGTTGTCTTATTATGATACTCTCAAAGGTTACGATTTCATTTTGGTTCTGTTATTCCGATTTTCGAATTAATCTAAACTGGTTTTGAAATTCATTTGGAGACCGATCATAGAAATAATATAAAAAATTATGAAAGTTATTACTTATTACAGTATTAATTTATATTCAGACATTATAAATGTTATATTCTAAATAACATTAATGTTTTTCATTGTTAGTATTTTACATACACCTTACTCACTAATTTCTAAAAAGCGTCTTTTAACCCATAACCCTAGAAAGCAGTAAAGAAGAGTTCTAATCTAAAATATGTTTCAATAATCAAGGATTAACTCAGTAAAATAAATGGCTTTGAATTATTGTAAAATATATCGATATAAGCATTGTATTTCATTTATATTTGTTTCCTTCAACCACTTGTTATAATAAGGCACCAAATATATTTATTTTTTCTTCAACTTGATGTTCGGTATCCATTGTTGTTATTAAACAGTGCCTACGCTTTTTATAAATAAAAAGGAGACAATTTATATAAATTCACTAACTTAATCACTAAATTTCAGAGACACTCTCTCATTCTATAAAAATATCCATATTTCACACAAAATCCACCATACAACATCTCTAGAACTCCCTCTAGTTAACACAGTAGCTGTGTGATCTATATTTGATACTAATTTCATAAACATTTGGTATTCTATTTATTTCCATACAATATTTTCAACATCAAATGGAATCTAAGGGTATATTATATTGCGAGGATATAATAAATAAATACTTAAATCCATATGAGCACACATATTGAAAAAATAAATCTGATGCATGGGCGGAATTATATTATTCCGTTATCGGTACAAAGTTTCTCTTTCATCCCAATTTTATATGAAAAAAGATATTACTTTTAGGGCATCCATGCTCAGAGATATCTCTCAAAAAGACAGAAAAACACGACAGCAGACTCTAATCATTTAACAAACTCGATTTCTTATTGAGAACTCGATTCGATAATAATTGAACAGATGTCTTTTAACCATAGAGAGAAATTTCCAATACTTACTTGTTAATATATATCTATATAAGGTTGGAAGCGCAAGTATAATAACAAAATCATAAATGGGGCACACATCAGGGAATTGCAGATCGTGGTGAAACCTGTTTTAAATTAAAAAAATTTTAACTTCCTAAAATTACGCTTTTTTCTTAATTTTTCACATTACAAACTTAGAACCTCTTAAAAGTACGAATTTTTCCTAAATTTTCAACATTTGAAAATTATTTGGTAATTCACTTAAAATTGAGTCTTTTATTTATCACCGACTTTTTGTCTAGAACTAATATCACTTATTATTCTATGTTCATAATCCTGAAATTATTAACATAGTAGTGTATATCACTTATTAATCAATTACCAATCGAACGTCGTGGTTTAATTTTAATCAACAATAGAGCACAAGAAAAGTTCGATATAATTTACTTTACTTAAGTATTCGGTAACAAGAGGTGTACTGTATAATTTGATCGCTAATTCCATATAATTTTTTAAATTGAAAAAGGTAATTCATTACTATTAGATTTATATTAGTTATACCCAACTTAGAGGTAAATCTTACATTGGAAAGTATGTGATTTAAACCTGGGTTTATATTCAAACATCAAAAAACACCTAAAAACACACATTCAGGTGGAAAAAAGATATTACGCTTTTAGCCTAGGGTCTCTATTACACATATATATCAATTTGTCTACTACATATCTTAAACTATTCATGTAAGGTAACCTTCTTAAATAAATATAAATTTCTCAAACGAACAGGTTAATCGTTATAATATTTTGTTATATTATTTCACATATTTTTTTGATAATTTTATCAATGCATGGATTTATAAATCATTCATTACTAATCTAGAGGTTATTAATAAAATCGGTATTAATTTATCTACGCAACAAGAGCCACTATTTAGCAAAACAACAAATAATGCATCGACTACTATCATTCGAGAAAGACACAACACTTTATCCAAACAACAAAGCAAAACAACCGCAACAGGAGAATCTAACACATTAACATAACAGAAACGTAAATTTTATGTGTTCCTGTATAAATATATTCGAGAAAGATTTTTATAATTTAGAATTTATATTTAATACAATCTTTGATATACTATCTAAAAAATAAATTAAACAATATTTAATAAACAAATGATTTATAAGTAAGTAGAGAAACACAATAAGAATATATTAAATAGAAAAAAAAATATATATTACTATCTTTATAAAAATTACACGAAAGGTTGATACTTTTAATAATCACTGGTGTAATTTTCAAACCTAATACACATTTTACAAAATTATAGATCCACCAAGGTTTAAAAGTACAAAAATTTACAACACTAAAAATAATATATAAAATTCATTAATAGAAAATAATATTATTCATAATTATAAGAAATTAAAAAATATTATATTAAATGTCAAAGTACGAATTGTCAAAAGCTTCAGTATACAATAAATAATTTTTACGTGAACAAATATTAAGATAAAAAATAAATAGTATAAATTATAACAATAATGAAAAATAAACGACATAATATATAAAAAAATACAATAAAGAGGAAAAACACTGAGACAAAATTGTTAATTAATTCTAGGTGAAAAGTATTATACTTATCTTTCGGAACATGAAGAATTAATAAAAATATTATATAAACACATTAAGCTATATAATATAATGGTATTGGTTCAATAATAAAATAAAACTTGACCCCAAAAAATTATTAAGGTTCATTAGTGATGAAATAAGATTTATAAATTTACCCAATTAAAATTTAATAAGAAATTTCTATTCCCAATCTATTAAAATTTTTGAAAAAATAACATTTTTAAGAAAAATTTACATATTTATTCTAAAGGAAGTATATTTGCTTATTCATATTTAAAAACATAAAAAATTTTTCATTTTATATATTACAAATAAAGACATTAAAAAAATTATAAAGAAATAAACATTATAAAAAGTTAACGATTATAATTCACTACAAATCAAATTGTCATTACATATTGAAAATTGATATTTGGTTAAATTCCATAATATAAAAATTATAGAGATATATGTTTATACAGGAGATAATTTTCCTCACATGCATTCTGAGCACTTATTATTATAGAAAAAATAATATATTTGAGTGTTATACATTACGGTTATAATATGAACTAATGAAATAAATTGGGAAGGATCTTAATTGGGAAGAAACAGAAAAGACCAAGTTATAGTCACTTTCCACTAACGCTATTTGTTTAAGAAGGAGGTGTCTTTATAATCTCTGATCGCTTTATAAGATATTGTAAATGATTGACATAAATTTCAGAACTGGTTAATTTGGTTTATATTGTATTATACCTAATGATGATTATATATCTATTTGAGGAGTGCGAGGTGAGCTATTGAATCCGTATGTTCTTATATTAGAAAAATAATGAATTTAGAAGTTATTCTGGTGAGAGGAAGTCGTGAGCCAGTAACCTCTTATATTATATATATTCATATTGCCTCCGGTAACAATGAGGGTACAGAGCACAGGTGTACTCAACGCATGTGCTCTCCTAAATGTGGGGTGTGAGCCAGAGAGCGAGTGCGGAGGGAGAAGCTATTCACTATTCTGTGTCTATTATTACTATACTAGGAGAATATATAGAAAGAGATATATAAACCTATCTCAACGACAACTATATCATCTATCCAGCGAATATTATGCATAAACAGATTACGATGAATGGTGGTTTCATTACAAGTCCAATTATCAAGCAACTTAGCAGAAAAGAGGAGAGGTCATATTTTACTATATGTCGTTTAGTGTTATTATATTTGAGTCGGATAATTATTAATAATATAGACCGATTATATTATAATCATATGAGAGGAGTGGAGTATATTCTCTATCAATTTACTAGATATATCCTATATCTAGAGTGTAGAATAGAGAGAGTGTGGCCACCACCATCACGCCGAGTGGTCACTTATAGGAGTATAGAACTAAGAGGATATTAATCAGAGGCAAGAGATATATCTTCCATATATGAGATTTATTGTCATGGTGCGGAAGTTTCTTCTACAGAGCAGAGTTGAGAGGAGATGGCGAGCGCACGATTTATCTTGAGAGCATCACTTCTCTAGACGGATAGAGCGAGGTTATATTATAGAGATACTGTATTCTAGAGTCACGAGCAGAGACATCTATCTCGGGACGCGCACATCCTATCCTTGAGGAGAGAGCACGCATCTTGGATTAATGAGTAAATATCAGAGTAATATATATAGAGAGATCTTATGAGGAGAGGCAGTAGTGTTATATTTAACTAATATAGAGCAGTTTCGCAACACACATAATAGCAATTATAAGCATATTATAATAGAACAATGCATAGGATCACTTTCTAATAAATGTTCTTCAGTTCAAGCGAATAATTTTCTATTACAAATAGTGTTAATTATACGAGAGCATGTTAACTAATTATCTTGTACGATGGAACTTTTTAATGAATCTTATCAAAACATACTCTATAGCGCCTATATCTCTTTTTATACACACTAACACAACGAGTACTTGAGTGAGTGTCGACCAATATAGATAATGTGAGAGAGAGCACTCTGTTTTTTAAATAAAAAATTTTAACATTATAAGTGGAGGCGCCCAGCATACTAATAGACCACTTATTATACCACTAATATACTGAGGAGAGATGGTAGCGCGAGAAAGAGTTCGCGGAGAGTTATAGAGAGGTAGATAGAGGGTTGAGAGGAAGAAATTTAAAAAGAGATAAAAAATAATTAAAATAATTAAGGAGGAGTGAGGAGCGAGAGCGTGAGAGAGGGAGTGCGGAGCGAGTAAATGGAGAGAATAATAATTATATTGGGATAGAATATCTTCCACAATATAGTTCATATTATAAACGAGAGATATAATCACATATATAAGATCAAGGAGCGGAGAGGAGGAGACCAATTAAATAAAAGAGGAGAGAGGAGAGGTAACACTCTCACCACTGGAAAATAAAATGGACAATCATATTAAAGTTAGAAAAATTAAAATTTAAAATCAAGATGAGCAAAAAGTAAGACAGACATTTTTATAAATATTAATAAAAATTGTATCTCACTTTAAGGGTAGTATTCAGTGAATAATTCATATAATAACGTCTTGGATTATATATATTAAAAATCAGTTGAAATGCCTCTATTCAGGATTATTCTAGACATTTATTTAGTAAAACACAAAATATTATATATCTATTAAGTTTTAATGCTGAGCCTTCATTATATGATATATATATATGGAAAATAAGGATCAGTCAATTAAATTTTTAGTTGTACGTAAAGAATGTTATAACCCCTTTGCAAGCTCTTCTTCAAATATATATATATATAAATATTTTTACACCTAGTAGGCCACAAGATGACCCAATGGTATTTGACGGGACTTCTTATAGTATATACTGTGTAAATCATTTTATTTTTTGCAAACCTAGAAGTTTCCAGTAACAATTGAAACTATTAAAGTAATTATGATAAATTAATAAACAGCAAATTAGTGGGGAAGACTTTAATATCACGGTACATTCAACATTCACAAAGCTATAATGAAAAAATAATGTGTTTCATTGAAATGCAATTTCAGAAAGCAGAAAAGAAAATTTTAATTATAGTTTTAGGTGTCTTAAATCCTCGAGTACCACCGTATCATTATTTTAATGAAAAATTATGAAGTACATTACAGACTATTGATATTATATATTTAGGGCATACACACGGATAACAAAAGTGATTTTTCATATATTTTACAATTAATGATGAAACTAACCATCAATTGATTGTTAATACACCTTATATGAAAAACTTATTATATATTAAAATTTTCCGTATTAAACTTACGCTATATCGTATCCACTAATCAAATTAAAGTCCTTTTACAACGACACTTACGGAATTAAATACTTAGGGCATACCATCTATACTAAGGAGTCCCACAGCTATTGGTATTCCTCTTAATTAATTAAACACAATTTGAAAATATATATTTTGGTAATATTCTTCAAAAACTTGCAGCCTCCTCTTCAATTAGGTTAAGACGTCACGGATGGGTCCTTTAACTCAAGAGTAAACGTTCAAACAACCTTATAAATTAAACTAAATTTATTTGTAGATATGCTATATGCATTTCTTATATTAATTAAGAGCCATATTTACATATATCATATATTAAGTCATTGATAAACAGTCTAACGAAAGGATGGGTAATCAATATTTATTTAAGTAAATGGATTTTAGCGTAGTTCGTATCAAATTCTTGAATACAAATTTCAGAGAATCCATATAAATTTTATCTTTCTGTTCTATATTTATACTGAGGTATATATCGATAATATATTTTTAACCTAAAATATAATTAAATCGTCACGGAATCATTATGTAAATCGATGAAAAGTACACGCGTTGAGGTCAAACCTATTATCATTAATAAAAAATTATACCACCAAACTTCTAAAATTAATTCCACACTTCATTTTATTTTTCTTTACCATTTACATACATGGGGTCTAGTTTATTCACGGCAATCATCTACATTACAAAAAACTCAATTCATTTTATCGCTAAACAAACTCAGCTGTATTAATTTAACTCCAAACCACGTAGTCCTATATTTGGTATACTCTAAATTTCAACATTTGATAATATTTGGTTAATCTTAACCTTAACTTTTACGAAATAAAACTTTTATTCAATTTTAACTTCACGAGATGGTTCTAGCATATCTATATACACTTAAGACCATTTGATTAAACACTATGAGATAAACATCGAGTGGTGGTCATGCTCACGACCCACCATGAAGCATAAAGTGGTTGTGCATTAGTTAGAGACTACGAAAAGCGAATTCTATGTACAATAGGGAGTGGGGTGTGAGGAAGTGTCCTCTGGAGGAGTGTGAGCAGAGTTCTTGGGTTCTTATATGCAAATTCCTCAACTATTGAAGGTATAGGTTATGGTATATATTACCAGTAGGCCTCTAGTCATCTATGTCGGGTGGTCGTTAATTAATATACCTTGTTTTTATATAAAAAATATATTATATGTAATTTTACGAACTTTTCGAGTAAAATTTTTAACTTTTACGCTATACTTTTCTTTGTAATTAATTTTTATTTCTAATATAATATTGAATATTTTAAATGTTATATTCTTTCTTTATTATATATATATTATCATGTATATTTTTTTCTTTCTTAAATTTTCTTACTCATTAAATTGTATAAAAATTTTATTTTTATTAGAAGTATATATATTGTATTTTTCTATTATTATAAATTATTTGTATGTTTTTGTAGATTATTAAATATTATAATTATGTTTGATGTTGAAATATAAATATTATTAGTATTTTTTTCTATTTATTGAAACCAAAGTTATTAATAATTTTTTTTCATATATATGTGCTGAGGATATATCAAGAATTTATAATTACATTTTGTTGTTAATGATGTATAGTATTTTAAAACTCTTAATGTGCATAATATACCTAATTTTTAATGATAACTTTTCTGGCCAGTGTTATTTTTTTTATAATTTTACCTTATAATTATTTTTTTTCTATTATTGTTTTTTTCATATCATAAATTCCTGTTTTTTTTAAATTATATTTAATTATTATTTAATTTCTTTATAACTTTTTGTTTTTATTACTCACTAAATTAATTCCATTAAATTAATTTATCTTTTCTCACATGGTTTTTATCGTTAAATATAATATACGAGAAAACTACTTAACGAGATTATTATTAGGTAGGCGTAGTTGGTTGTTTTGTCCTTCTAATTAATGTGGTGTTGGTCATGAGGTCGAGTTTTGTGTGGGGAGTGTAGAGGTTAGGTTGTGGTGTTGTAAATTTGTGCTGGTTGAAGAATTGTTGACGGGTGTTGTATGTTCTCTTTTATCGAAGATTTTTTCTTAGACGATTTGAAAATTGAATATAATAGTTTGTATTGATGTGCATATAAATAATGCTTGCATATTAAAAAAAAAAATGTGGAACTTCAAAGTTATAGACAGAAAAGCGACGAATTTTTTATTTAATATTTGGGATTGTTAATGTTGAGACGGTTAGTCTTTAGATATTTGACGGTTTATTATGTTATTTATATGGAAATGAAATTTATTGTCTTAAAATGTTTATGGAATACTGTTTGTCCTTATTTCCTTTATATACCTAATTATTTCATTAGTTGTGAAGGAACTCTAAAGTAGATTTTTGGTGTTGTATGAGTAAATATAATGGTTTTGATGGAGGGAGCTATTCTCCATTTAATTCTTAAGTTTCAAGGTTCTTAAAAATTTAGGCCTTGCAAAGTAATTCTTTCTTTTATCTTAATTTTGAATGAAAACCTTTTCATCGTATTTACACGAATTTTAAGAATCATGCAGTTTATTAAAAAAGTCAACTTGGCGGATTGTTAATGTATTACATTCATCAAATTAATCGGGGAACATTTTTGTGGGTAAAATTATTATTGTTTTCAATAAACTGCAGTTAAAAATAAGTTTTTTAACAAGTCAGTATATATACATTGCATTTGGTAGAAAAAAATATCCACTAAGGTTGTTTATTGGCAGTAAGAAAAAAGTGGGTCGGAAATACGATTTCCTTCTTTTTCAATTATACTTGCATGATATTAATAAGAGATATTTAATTCTCAATAACTCTGGTGTATATGTAGGTTGGGTGACTTCTTTAAGGTGGACGAATTTTTTAATGAAGGATTGAATTTGTGGCTAATATCATGGTTTGTTAATATTTTTAATATGTACTCTATAAAAATATTTCTCGGCGCAATGGTATACACCTCAGGAGGATCCAATTTTAAAAACATAGCATTATTGAGATGTATGTTTATTGTATAGGCTAATCAACAATCAAAATATTATGTTCATTAACTCCACTTCGGAGAGTTCACAGATAATGGGTAAAGAAAAATCAGCTAAAGAGTATGATTTTTTTTCGGGCTAATCCAGTGTATTCAAACATTATAATTGTTCATTTTTATATGATCTTTAGCTGTTAAGTAAATTATTACACTAAATATGGAGGATTTTTACACCATTACCGGAGGAATATGGTTGATCTTGTAAAATTCTCAGAATTGAATGTTTACAAAATTAGATATGAACTATAGCCTTTGGGTTACCATGGTAGAGATGCGAAGGATGTGTGTTTAAAAGAGTCAGGTGAATTATTGAGCGATAAAGGTTGGTGGATTTTAATTAAAATACGCTTTTTAGAGGTGGCCTTTTAAGGCGTTAATTTGAAATGATTTGTATACTATATAATTATTTGAAAATTAATCACTCACTTTATGAGTTTTATATTTATAATTACAATAGATCACAAGAGAATATGAGTTATCATTAGGTATTGGGTTGAGAAACTAGGTTTAGCTGTTTTTAATAAAAATATAGTTAATTAACCTTTCAGTATATTGGAAATTAATCGTTCCCTGTGTGTGCTCTCCTTAATTATTTATTTGCAGGGCTTATAATAATATCAGTAAAACAAAATTTTTGTAAAGTTGTTAACACTTTAACACAAAAGCTTCGAAAAGTAGCGATTTTTCAACTAAATTTTCAACCAGTTGCTCTCTATTATTTATTTTTATTGAGTTTATTATTTCTTTTAAATTTATATATGAGTTTTAAGGGAAGTAAAATCGTGTTTTCATGGGGCATTAATGGAAAACCAATTAAAATTATAATGTGTTTTTTCACTCTGGAAAATCCTATTTAAAAAAAGCCATTGAAAGTGACATAGGTATACTAACCTAAGATTTTTTAACGGTGATACTTTATAATTAAAATTGACTTTTTTTAACATCCGAAAAATTTCAAATATTTTGATTGTTGTTTAAATATAACCAAAAATATTTCATTAGTTGCCGTGAAAAACCTTGGGTTTATAAAATATAAAAAAACACCTTTTCTGAAGGGCACTGTCTAAAATTCCTCTTTTTCTTAAATTTTCACATTACAAATTTAGAACTCTTAAAAGTACGAGTTTTCCTAAATTTGAAGAGTGTTGCGGAACGGATTCTTCCTGAAATTATTCAATTCCTGGTAAATCTTTGGAGAGGTTTTGAGTTTTTAAAACGGTAAACTTTTCAGCATTTTGAGAAAAAATAATGTAAGTCTCAGTATTGTATAATTTGGCGGAAATTTCCAAAAAATGTCTACCGAATTAGCCAGGCTCACGATTCACTTTATTATCAACTACCCTGTTCATTTCTTCTTTTTTAGCCGTGTCCTTATTATATTCGTTACCTTCTCCCGTTCTCTTTCTCTCACTTTGTATAATTCTTCTCTACCAATATATTTTGCTTTTTTTATACTACCTTTCCTCAATTATATTCTTTCTATCTCTAGCTTGTTTGAGGAGCCTTTGTCTATATATATTCTAAAAATATCTTTATATCACTTTCTTTAACACATTTATTTTTGAGAGCTTTCTCTCTTGCACTTAAATTCTTCCCCTCCCCATTGTCACATCAAAGTGTACTCCGAGAAACTCGTTAGTTCTATTTTCTCACACTACATTTCCCATCTTCCTCTGGTGAACATCTAAGGTAGGTTAATTCCTTAACTTGAGAGATGTTTTTACACACGAGCTCTATTTTCAAAAGCATTTGAAAAATAATGGTGTTTCATCTGAACATGCACAATCTTTATATCTTAAAACACCGCTCACGAGTATTTATTGCAACGTATATCTTTATTAACTAAAGGTTTTCAGTCTACCGTTGCTCTTTATATAAACTGATGAATCTTTTAAAATTTTTTTTTAGGAATGAGAAGGGCTTATAAACAACTAAATTATGTTCCCTCTCCTTATATTCCCACACTCAGTTGGTGGTGCGGATCTAGGTCATATGGGTGGAAACGGGAAACCATCTGTCTATTCTCTCTGTGAGGACAGATATGGAAAAAATTTTTACGACTCTCTAAAAACCATTATACAGTTACTTATATTTCATCACTATCCCACAGTTATTTTCTAACATTACCACACATTACTTTTACGTTATCCTTCCATCAAATCTTAAAACAGTACGGGAGCGGATTGTTTCCTAAGAAAATAAGTACATAACAATTCTGATAAAGTTGTTAAAACTGAGAGAATAAATTCTGTGCTTATAAAGAAATAAAAAGGATTTAAGTTTATTTTTAAATGGTGGGATTAATTGGGTAATCCAGCATAAATTTCGTTGTAAAGAGAGAAGATTGTGAGTAATGTTAACGTTCTTCTTCACCTGCTCGGAACACCTCGCCACATCTCCTCCCCAATAAGGAGCAGAAAAAGGCGATAATGTCTGGAACTCTATTAGTTTTTAGGCTCTAACTTAACATTGAACCTGTTTTTTTATGAAAATTATCAAATAATTAATATAGTTTTTTATAAAACAAATATTCAGTTTAAATGTACTCTTGGATGAAATATGTAAAGTTTAATAAAAAAACTGTTTAACTTCTAAAAAAAATTACGAACTTCCTGTTCAAAAGGTTAAATATATTTCACACATGGTACGAGTGAAAGATGATTAAACAGAGGGAGTTCTCTTTGAGGAAAAGAGGTAGCCGGAAGTCTGGGTGTCGCTCGAGGAAGTAATCAGGAGCGTTTGAGAAGGTTATTTGAAAGTTACTCCTGTAAAGATGATGTAGGTTTGTGTTACGGAGAGAGTTGTTCAATGCATTTTCGGTAGTTTTAATACCTAATGTGGATGTTCTTCAAATGAAAGAGAGTACGCTATCCTGGTGCAGGAAGAAGCAGAAGGGCGAAGTTGTGAGGTGTTCCAACTCACGCTATTTGTGTCTATAAAATTGACGAGTTTATTAATGAAAAATTAATCAATAGGTAATTGTTTTAATAAATATGAGACCGCTATTTATAGGTGGTTATCATGTTTAGTCATTAGGAAAACCTATATGTGTACAGTTTGTGATAGAACAAGAATTATAAATAAGACTTCTAAAGAGTTACGAGAGCACTTTTGTCTTAAATTGTTTCACAATTACGAAGAGTTAGAGGAAAGCTCTCAAAAGGATAACCGATTGTTAGGTATAACTATAAGAGTGGTACAAACAATTGATATAGAAAATTTATGTAAAAGTGGTAAAGAGTGCATTAGAAGAGAAAAGATTTGAGTTGTAATATAAGGCAGAGATTTCAAAGGTATTAAAACTCTCCGAGGCAGTTGAGAGAAGATGATACCATGTGTATTACCCACATTGAAATGCGAGGATTTTTCAAAAAGCAGGAAAGATGAAGTTGATATATGCTAACTTGGTGTTTAGGCTGTCGTTGACCACCTTGAGGCGTTTATATTATTCCAATGGAATTTCAACTATGGTTGTATATTTATAACCTACCACATATTATCGTTGTGAGGTTGTTTGAATAACCTTTTCTAGTTTAAATAAAGGTATAAATTAAATTTTAATGGCGTGCGTAAAATGGAACGCTTTTCTGCGGCGTTAAATTTTCAGCGAATTTAATTCGAAACTAGAATTGTGTCAGAGAAGCGTCTTAAAACACGAGTCAACGAGGTTATATCCACATTAAAAAAATAATTTTATCATACACACATTAACTAATGTAATAATTGGTATATAAAATCTTTAAAAATTAGAGATTTTTTTGAATTTGTAGCCGTAGAATTTTTTTGAAAAAACACTCCACTTTATTATTATTGTTCATTGTAAATGCAATATTTCAAAAGCTAAAAAAGTGAACCTTTACTCTAATAATATGTTAAATTTACGCATTGTCTTATTTTGACAACACCTTTTCATTTCTAATAGAAAATTTCAATATGGTTGAATTATAATTTAAAAATTTATAACACCATTATAATTTCATTAGAATATATATTGTGAAAAACCTGTTTTAATAAAAAATTCTATTAGTCGATTTTCAGTTCGAACCCTTTTTCCATTAAATTTTTCCTTTACATTTACAGTAATTTAAACCTCTTAAAAGTACGATTTTTTCCCTAAAAATTCCAAGGAAGGAAAATTATGGTAAATCCTTCCTAACACATCCATTGGAGGTTTCTTTTCCAAAACGTTGTATTTGATCTTTATCAGCAATTTTTGTGAAAAAAATAATGTGTTCTTCATTGAATATTGTCTATTTCCAATTTTAGAAAAGCAGAAAGTGAAAGTTATTTAAATAAAGTTGGGTTTCAAAGATTCTTAATATTGACGGTTTTTATAACAATTTTAAAAAAATTTCACCTAATATTTTGCACTGAATTAACAGTACCTAAAGAAATCCTAAACCTAATCTAGATAGTTTTTCTTAAGTAAAAAAATTATAATTTAAAATTCTTCTAACATAATTACCGAAAACTTTATCCCTCTCTCAAATTTCTCACATAATCACCCAAATTCAATCTCTCACGAAACCCTTAAAAGCATACGATTCTCTTTATCCTCAATATTACCGTACGACATCACGTGAACTATTGTAGGTCTCATTAATCTTAACAAAATGGAGAAGGTCGAAATGGCAATTTTGAAGATTTCAGCATTCTTTTTATAAGATTAGGAAAAATAATCTATTGGGTAAGTATTTTCATACTTAGAAGATTCACAGCATATTTCCTCAGAAAAGACCGAAATAAGAGTAATCTAAATTAATTGGTTTTTAATTGAAGGATGTCTTAAAATTGACAAGTTTCTTTAATAGAACAAATTTATCAATAAATTATATATGTATCTATTTTAAATATTTCCAACAATATTTTATTAATTTTGAAAACCTGTTTTTTAAATTAAAAAAATTTAACGTACTGGCATAACGCTTCTTCTAAAATTTTCACATTCCAAATTAGAACTCTTCAACATTTGACGATTTTTCCTAAATTTCAAACATTATTGAACTATTCCTTTGGTTTAATCTTAGAAATTGAGTCTTGGGACGGTAACGAATAATTAATTCATCATTTGTGATTTTATTATTTAAATTGTGTAATCATTGAAATCCCACTATTAATCCAAAAAGCAGAAAATTGTGAAATTTATTAATAGAGTTAATTTAGGTGTCCAATTAAAATTGCGGGTTTTTAATGAACTTTTTCATATTTATTTCTCGTACCTATTTATTATAATATCAACAGAAATTATCTTTCATTTATGAATTGTCGCAAAATGCCTGAGATTTTTACCAATTTAGAAAAATATTAACACTTCATGAAATTAAAGCTTAAATATTTTCTATTAAACCTCCTTAATCCCACACAAATTCCACAGGAAAAACCTATTGAATTCTACATCTCAATGCGGCGATGACTGACCAGATGAGATAAAAAATTAATCAATCATTTTTTGATTGTATTATGTTAAATCATAAATTGAGTTTTTAAACGGTATTTGTCGCATTTGCCCAAAAAAGGAATAATGTTTGCTAAAACATTGAAATGCACAATTATCAAAAAAGCAAGAAAGGATGAACTTTATTTAATCTCGAACTTTAAAGGCCCTGTCTTAAATTGACGTTTTTTTTATTATAGAAAATCTTCAAATAGGTTTGTTTTTTTCATATACCAGGATAATATGGATATCCATTAGGTTTGTAAGAAACACCTGTTTCTTTAAATAAAAAAATTCTAACATATCTAAATTAACGAACTTTTGCTTAAGGCACTATTTCCCTAATTAGAAACAGACCACCTATTCCCCAAATATTACAATAATTTAGAAATCTTAAATTAGTACTGAAATTTCTCATTAAATTCCCCAGTTCTGAAATAATATATTTGAAGTTTTAACATCCTCTTAAAGAGGTGAGAAGGAGTTTTAAAGAGTAATTTTTTCAGCATTTTTTGAAATTTAAATATTTATTACCGTGTTTCAATTTTCATTAAAATGCAAATTTCAAAAAGCAAGCCAAAAAGCAGGGAATTTATTAATGTAGTTTTATGGTGATTCTTATAAATTAAGACGTCTTTTTAATGAAATTTCAAATAAATTTTGTTTTTATAAAAACAAATATTTCAATAGTTATGTGAAAACCTGTACAGTTATCAAGAAAATTTTATATTTAAAACTTCTTAAATTACGGCTTTTTTTTACTCTAAACTCTTTCAAACATATACAAAATTGAGAACTCTAAACACGTACGATTTTTTCCTAAATTTCCAACATTTGAAATATTTACGTAATTCTTAAAATGAGTTTTTTTTTGACGGGTTTTCAAAAATGGAAAAGTTTAATATAATGTGTTTCATTGAAATGCATTTCATATAAAGTCAGAAAAGCGATATTTAATAACTTATTAGTTAATTAGGTGTCTTAAATGGAACGTTTTTTAAATAAGAAATCCTTCAATATTTGTAATATATATTTTTATAAACCAAATATATTCATTAGTTGTGAAAAAACCTGTTTTTAATAAAAAAATTTAAACTCTAAAATTAATACGAATTTTTCTTAAATTTTGCCTACGGAAGAAATTAAGAACCTTAAAAAGTACGATTTTTGTTCCTTAAATTTCAACATTTGAAAATTATTTGGTAAATCTTAAAATTGAGTTTTTAACGGTATTTTCAGCATTTGAAAAAATAATGTTTCATTGAAATGCAATTTCAAAAAGCTAAAAAGTGAGCTTATTAATAGTTTTAGATGTCTTAAATTGACTTTTTTTTAATGAAATTTCAATATTTGTTTTTTATACCAAAACCATGAATATTCTATATAGTTGTGAAAAACCTGGGTTTTAAATAAAAAAAAATTTAACTTCTAAAATTACGCTTTTTTCTTAAATTTTTCAACATTACAAATTTAGAACTCTTTAAAAGTACGATTTATATATTCCTAAAAATTCCAACATTTGAAATTATTTAGGTAATGATTAAAAACTTTGAGTAATATAAATTCAATTGAGTAAATTCAGCATTTGAAAAAAAAACATTTTTGCATTGAAATGCCAATTTCAAAAAAGCAGAAAAAGTGAAGTTATTAATAGTTTTAAGCTTTCATAAAAAAAACATTTTTTTTATGATAATTTCAATAATTTGTTTTTAATATAACCAAATATTTCATTAGTTGTGAAAAACCTGTTTTAGTAAAAATTTTAACTTCTTAAATTACGCTTTTGCTTAAATTTTTCACATTACAATAATTTTAGAACTCTTAAAAGTACCGATTTTTCCTTAATTTTCAACATTTGAAATTTTTTTGTTTAAATCTTTAAAATTGAGTTTTTAAACGGTATTTTCTCAGCATTTGAAAAAAAAAATTGATTTCATAATAATGCCATTTCACAAAATTGAAAAGGAAAACAACTAAATTATTATTAGGTGTCTTAAAATTGGACGTTTTTTAATGAAATTTCAAATATTTTGTTTTTTTATATTCCAAAAATTTCATTAGTTTTGAAAAACTTGTTTTAATAAAAATATTTAACCTTTCCTCAAGATATGCCTTTTCGCTTAAATTTTGTACATTTTACAATTAAACAACTCTCAAAAGTACGTTAATTTTTTTCCTAAATTTTTCAACATTTGAAATTATTTGGTTAATCTTAAAATTGAGTTTTTAAACGTATTTTTTTTACAAATTTTGAAAAAATAATGTGTTTCCATTGATAAAATCCTATTTCAAAAAGCCAGAAAAAGTGAATTTATTAAATAGTTTTAGTGTCTTAAATTGACGGTTTTTTATACTGAAATTTCAATATTTGTTTTTATATACCAAATATTTCTTAGTTGTGAAAACCTGTTTTAATAAAAAATTTTTAAACTTCTTAAAAATTACGCATTTTTCCTTAAATTTTCCACATACAAATTTAGAACTCTTAAAAAGCACGACAATTTTTTCCTAAATTTCAACAATTTTAAATTATTTGTTAAATCTTAAAAATTGAGTTTTAAACGGTATTTTCAGCAATTTTGAATAAAAGAATGTGTTTCATATAGAAAATGCATTTCAAAAAGCAGAAAGAGAATTTATTAAATTGTTTTTGGTGTCTTAAATTGAACGTTTTTTTATTGAAATTTTCAATAATTTGTTTTTATATACCAATATTTCATTAGTTGTGAAAAACCTGTTTAATAAAAAATTTTAACTTCTAAAATTAACGCTTTTTTGCTTAAATTTTCACATTAAAACAAATTTTAGAACTCCTTAAAAGTACGAAATTTTTTCCTAAATTTCAACATTTGAAAATTTTTTTGGGTAATTCTTAAAATTGGTTTTTTAACCGTCCTTTCAAGCATTTTGAAAAAAAATAATGTGTTTCATTTGAATGCAATTTCAAAAACGCAGAAAAGAGAATTTAATTAATTATTTTTAGGTGTTTAAATTGACGTTTTTTAATGAAATTTCAAATATTTGTTTTTAATTTACCAATATTTCATTAGTTGTGAAAACCTGTTTTTAATAAAAAATTTTTAAAATTCTTCTTAAATTACGCTTTTTTCTTAAAATTTTAACATTTCGGAATTTAGAACTCTTAAAAAGTACGATTTTTCCTAAATTTTCAACATTTGAAATTATTTTGGTAAATCTTTAAAAAATTGAGTTTTAACGGTATTTTCAGCATTTGTAAAAATACATGTTTCATTGAAATGCAATTTCAAAAATACTAAAAAGTGAGCTTTATTAAATAGTTTTAGATGTCCTAAATTTGACTTTTTTTTAAATGAAAATTTCAAATATTTGTTTTTATATACCAAAATTTCATTAGTTGTGAAAACCTGTTTAAATAAAAAATTTAACTTCTAAAATTACGACGCTTTTCTTAAATTTTCAACATTACAAAAAATAAAAACTTCTTAAAAGTACGATTTTCCTAAAATTCAACATTTGAAATTATTTTGGTAACATCTTAAAATTGAGTTTTTTAACGGTTTTTTCGCATTTGAAAAAAATATGTGTTTTCATTGAAATGCTATTTCAAAAAGCAGAAAAGTGAAGTTATTAATAGTTTTTTAGGTGTCCTTAAATTGACGTTTTTTAATAAATTTCATATTTGTTTTTATATACCAAATATTCATTAGGTGTGAAAACCTGTTTTAAGTAAAAATTTTAAAAACTTCTAAAAATTACACTTTTCTTAAATTTTCAACATTACAAATTTAGAGAACTCTTTAAAAGTACGATTTTTCCTAATTTTCACAATTTGAAATTATTTGGTAAATCTTAAATTGAGTTTTAAACGGATTTTCGCATTTGGAAAAAAATAATGTGTTTCATTGAAATGCCAATTTCAAAAAGCAGAAAAGCAGAATTTATTTAATTGTTTTAAGGTGTCTTAAATTGACCGTTTTTTAAATGAAATTTCAATATTTGTTTTTATATACAAATATTTCATTAATTGTGAACACTGTTTTTTAAAATAAAAAAAATTTAAACGTTCTTAAATTACGCTTTTTTCTTAAATTTTCACATTTTCCTAAATTTTTAGAACTCTCAAAAGTACTATTTTTCCTAAAAATTTTCAAAACATTTGAAATTAACTGTTTTAATAAAAAAATTTAACTTTTAAAATTACGCATTTGAAAAAATAATGTGTTTCATTGAAATCCTATTTCAAAAAGCAGAAAAGTGAATTTATTAATTAGTTTTAGGTGTCTTAAATTTGACGTTTTTTTAATGGAAATTTCAATATTTGGTTTTTATATACCAAATATTTCATTAGTTGGTGAAAACCTGTTTTAATAAAAAATTTTAACTTCTAAAAATTACACGCTTTTTCTTAAATTTCACATTATCAATTTAGAAACTCTTAAAAGTAATATAATTTTTTCCTAATATTTCAACATTTTAAATTATTTGTTAAATCTTAAAAATTGAGTTTTATAAACGGTATTTTCAGCATTTGGAAAAAAATAATGTGGTTTCATTGAAATGCATTTCAAAAAGCAGAATAGCGAATTTATTAATAGTTTTAGGTGTCTTAAATTGACGTTTTTTAATGAAATTTCAATATTTGTTTTTATAAACCAAATATTTCATTAGTTGTGAAAACCTGTTTTAATAAAAAATTTAAAACTCTAAAAATTACCCTTTTGCTTAAATTTTCACATTACAAATTTGAACTCCCTTAAAAAGTACGATTTTTCCTAAATTCAAACATTTGAAATTAATTTGGGTAATTCTTAAAATTGAGTTTTAAACGGTAATTTTCAGCAATTTGAAAAAAAATAATGTGTTTCATTGGAAATGCAATTTCAAAAAATAGCAAGAACAAAGAGAATTTATTAATTGTTTTAGGTGTCTTAAATTGACGTTTTTTAATGAAATTTCCAAATTTTGTTTTTATATAACCAATATTTCATTAGTTGGAAAAACGTGTTTTAAAAATAAAAAATTTTAACTTCTAAAATTACGCTTTTTCGTAAATTTTTCACATACGAAATTTAGAACTCTTAAAGTTACGTTTTTTTTTCCTAAAATTTTCAACATTTGAAATTATTTGGTAAAATCTTAAAATTGAGTTTTAACGGTATTTTTCAGCATTTTGAAAAAATAATGTTTTCATTGGAAATGCATATTTCAAACACTAAAAAGTGAGCTATATTAATAGTTTTAGAATGGTCTTAAATTGACTTTTTTTTAATGAAATTTCAATACCTGTTTTTTTTTATATACACAAATATTTCATTTTTGTATCACCCCTGTTTTTAATAAAAAATTTAACTTCTAAAACTACCGCCCTTTTTCTTAAATTTATACATTACAAATTAGAACTCTTAAAAGTAAAAATTATTTTTTCCTAAAATTTCACAACAATTTGAAATTAAATATTTGGTAAAATCTTAAAAATTGAGTTTTTAACGGTATTTTCAGCATTTGAGAGAAAAAATAATGTGTTCATTGAAAAAATGCTATTTCAAAAGCCAGAAAAGAGAATTTATTAATAGTTTTAAGTGTCTTATATTGACGTTTTTTTAATGAAATTTTCAATATTGGTTTTTTATATACCAAATTTATTTACTTAGGGTTGTGAAAACCTGTTTTTAGTAAAAAAATTTTAACTACTTTAAAAATTACACTTTTTCTTAAATTTTCACATTAAAAAATTTATTGTAAAACTTTTTAAAAAATTCAAGGTTACGCTACCAATTTCAAAACAATTTGAAAATTTAGTTGGTAATTCTTAAAATTCGGTTTTTTACGGGAATTTTCAGAATTTGAAAATATAATGTGTTTCATTAAAATGTTATTTTCAAAAAGCAGAAAAAAAGCGAATTTAAATAATAGTTTTTTAAGGTGTCTTATATTGAAACGTTTTTTTAAATGAAAATTTTATAAATATAGTTTGGTTTATTAATTATAACACATAACAAACACCATTAAGTTAGTGAAAAACCTGTTTTAAATAAAAATTAATAACTTCTAAAAATTACGCCTTTTCCTTAAATTTTCACAATTACATTAATTTTAATGAACTCTTAAAAGTCGATTTTTCCTAAATTTCAACATTGAAATTATTTGGTAAATTTTAAAAATTGAGTTTTTAACGGTAATTTTCAGCATTTGAAAAAAATAATGTGTTCATTGAAATGCAATTTCAAAAAGCAGAAAAGAGAATTTAATTAATTGTTTTAAGGTGTCTTAAATGGACGTTTTTTTAATATAAAATTTCATAATTTGTTTTTAATATACCAAAATATTTCATTAGTTTTGCAAAACCTGTTTATAATAAAAAAAATTTAACTTCATAAATTACGCTTTTTTCTTTAAAAATTTTCACATACAAATTTAGAAACTCTTAAAAGTAAGATGTTTTTTCCTAAATTCCAACATTTGAAATTATTTGGTTTAATCTTAAAAAAAATTGAGTTTTTACACTAACGGTATTTTAGCATTTGAAAAAATAATGTGTTTCATTGAAATCCTATTTCAAAAAGGCAGAAAAAAGGTTCTATTAATAGTTTTTAGGTGTCTTAAATTAAGAAGTTTTTTAAAATGAAATTTCAATATTTGTTTTTTTATTATAACATCCCACCTAATACCAAATTAAGTTGTGAAAACCTGTTTAATTATTAAACATAAATTTTAACTTTCCTAAAAAATTTACAGGCCTTTTATATCGGTTAAATTGGGTTCACATAAAATACAAAAATTTAGAACTCTTAAAGTACGATTTTTTTCCTAAATTTCAACATTTAAAAAATTATTTGTTAAATCTTAAATTTGAGTTTTAAACGTATTTTCAGCATTTGAAAAATATGTGTTTCAATTGGAAAGGTGCCACATTTCAAAAAAGCAGAAAAGAGAATTTATTAATTGTTTTAGGTGTCTTAAATTGACGTTTTTTAATGAAATTTTAATATTTGTTTTAATATACCAAATATTTCATTAGTTGTGAAAACCTGTTTTAATAAAAAATTTTAACTTCTAAAATTACGTTTTGCTTAGATAAATTTTTAACAATTAAAGTTTAGATACCTCTTAACTACAGTACGATTTTTTAATTTACCCTCCTATATTATATCAGTTCAAAACATTTGAGGAATTGTATTTGGTAATTTTCTTAAAAACAATTTTGGATTTTTATACCAACGGTTATTCCAAAACTTTCAAGGCATTTGAAAAAATATTAACATGTGTCTTCAATTGAAATGCAAATTTCCCTAAAAAGACTGAAAAGCCGATTTCATTATTAGTTACTAACGGTGTCTCTAAATATATTGACTTTTTTAATGAATTATTTCAATAATTTGTTTTTTTATAAAAACCAAAATATTTCATTAGTTGTGAAAGCCTGTTTTAATAAAAAATTTGTTAAACTTCTAAAATTACGCTTTTTTCTTAAATTTTCACATTACATTACAAATTTAGAAACTCTTAAAAGTACGTTTATTTTTTCCTTAAATTTTCATACATTGAAAATTATTTGGTAATTCATAAAATTGAGTATATATTATTTTTGCGAGATTTTCAGACATTTGGAATATACCATGTGCTCTTCTATATAAAACTGCTCATTCAAAAGTCGAAAAGCCGGGAATTTTTACTTAATAGTTTTAGTGTACCTAAATTCCGACTTGTTTCTATATATAATGAAATTTCAATATTAGTTTTTTATATAAATTTTAATTTATTTCATTAGTTGTGAAAAACCTGTTTTAATAAAAAATTATAAAAACTTCTAAAAATTACGCCCTTTATATTCTCTTAAATTCTCTATACACATGGTCACAAATATCCTAGAACCTCTGAAAAGTACGATTTTTCCCCTAAAATTTCAACATTTGAAATTAATTTGTAAAACTCTTAACCAAAATTCGCCAGTTTTTTAACCGAAATATTTTCACGCAACACTTTGAAAAAAATAATGGTGTTTGCATTGGAACACATGACAATCTATCAAAACCAACGCACCACAGAAAGAAGAATAAATTACCTTAATATGTCTTTACCAAGCTGATCTCTAATTGACGTTTTCTCTTTTAATCGAATTATCACAATTCTTAATGTCATTTTATATAACCACACCAACACAAATATCATTCATTTTAGTCTCGTGAACCAAACCTGTTATTAATAAAAAAAATTTAACTTCCTAAAATTATTTACGCTTTTCCTTAAATTTCACATTACGAATTTTAGAAACTCTTAAAAAAAAGTACGATTTTTTCCTAAAATTTCATTACATTTTTTGAATTATTCGGTGTGTATAAAAAATCTTAAAATTGACAGTTCTTTACGGATTTAAATCAACACAGCATTTTAAAAGGGTATAATGTGTTATCATAATAAAATGCTAAAATTTATTTGATCAAAAGCAGAAAAGCGAATTGGTAAATAGTTTTTAAGGTGTCTTAATTGACGTTTTTTTTAATGAAAATTTCAATATTTGTTTTTATATTAACAAAATAATTTCAATTAGTTGTGAAAACCTGTTTTTAATAAAAAATTTTAACTTCTAAAAATTACAGCTTTTTCTTAAATTTTTTCACATTAACAAATTTTGAACTCTTTTAAAGTACGAATTTTTCCGTGAAATTTCAACATTTGAAATTATGTGGTAAAATTTCTTAAAATTGAGTTTTTAACACTATTTTTTTTCAGCATTTTGAAAAATAATGTGTTTCATAATGGAAATGAACAATTTTCAAAAAGCCGAAAAGAGAATTTTATTAATGATTTTTTATCAAGGGTTCTTAAATTGACTTTTTTTAAATGAAAATTTCAAATATTGTTTTTTATATTACTCAAATAATAAGTTCATTTTAGTTGTGAAAACTGTTTTATAGTAAAAATTTTATAACTTCTAAAATTAATGAAACTTTTTCTTAAATTTTAAACATTACAATATTTAAGAACTCTTAAAAGTACGATTGTTTCCTAAATTTCAACATTTGAAATTATTTGGTAACTCTTAAAAATTGAGTTTTTAACGGTATTTCAGCACATTTGAAAAAATAAATGTGTTTTCATTGAAATCCTATTTCAAAAAAGCAGAAAGCGAATTTATTAATAATAGTTTTAGGTGGTCTTAAATTGACGTTTTTATTAATGAAATTTCAATATATGTTTTTTATAATAACCAAATATAATTTCCCTAGTTCATTATATGTGAAAACCTGTTTTAATAAAAAAATTTTAACTATCATAAAAATTTAACGGCTTTTTCTTAAAAATTTGTCCCATTAACAAATTTAGAAACTCTTAAAAGTACGATTTTTCCCTAAATTTCAACATTTGAAATTATTTTGGTAAATCTTAAAATTGAGTTTATTAACGGGTATTTTCAGCAATTTGAAAAAATAATGTGTTAAACATAAAAATAGACAAATTATATATTCAAAAAGCAGAAAAAAGAGAATTTTATTAAATTGTTTTTATTTTGATTAATTTACGTTTTTTTTTAAATGAAAATTTCAATATTTGTTTTTAATATACAAATATTTCATTAGTTGTGAAACCTGTTTTTAAAAAATAAAAAATTTGTAACTTCCTAAAAATTAATAAATCGCCTTTTTGCTTAATTTTCACCTTACACAATCTTAAGAACTCTTTAAAAGTTACGATTTTCCTAATTTCAACAATTGGAAAATTAATTAAGGTATTACTTAAAAATTGGAAGTTTTAAACGGTATTATTACAGCTTTGAAAAATAATAATGTGTTTTCTTTGAAATGCATTTCAAAAAGCAGAAAAAAGCAGTAATTTATTAATAAGTTTTCAGATTTCTTTACCCCGACGGCATTCTACAAAATTTTTAAACCATTCTGTGTTTATAAACCAAATATTATCATTTGTAAATGATACGAAATCACATAGATTAATTAAATATAAAATTTTAAACTTCTTACACACTTAACTTATAATTGTCTTTAAATATTTATTCACATTAAACAATTTAGAACTCTATAAAAAGTACGATTTTTTGTAAATTTCAAAATTTAATAATACAACATTTTTCTATTATCTTTACTTCTTAATTTAAGTTGTGCTTTTGGGATTTTTTGAACTTTATAATTGAAAAAATATTGTGTTTTCTTAACATTGGTGAGTTCTTATGTAGACTTTCATTGTTTCCTATAAATTAGTAATAGGTGTACTTAAAATTGACGTTTTTTAAAATGAAATTTCAATATCATTGTTTTTTATAAAAACCAAATATTTCATTAGTATGTGAAAAAAACCTGTTTTTAGATAAAAAAAGTTTTAACCTTCTAAATTTTGGCGCTTTTATTGCTTAAATTTTCACATTACAAAAAATTTAGAACTCTTAAATGTACAATATTTTCCTAAAATTTCAAACATTTGAAAAATTATTTGGTAATCTCTTAAAATTGAGTTTTTACGGGATTTTTCAGCATTTGAAAATATAATGCGTTCATTAAAATGCTAATTCAAAAAGCAGAAAAAGCGAATTAAATTATTAATAGTTTTAGGTGTCTTAAATTGAAACGTTTATTTAATGAAATTTTTCAATATTAAAAGTTTTTTAATATACCCTAATACCAAATTAAGTTGTGAAAACCTGTTATTTAATAAAAAATTAAATACACTTCTAAATTTAATAACATATTTTTCTTAAATTTTCACAATTACAAAAATTTAGAAACTCTTAAAAGTACGATATTTTTTCCTAAATTTCAACATTTGAAATTAATTTGGTAAAATCTTAAATTGGAGTTATTTATCTGGGTAGTTTTTTTAGCGTTTTGAAAATGAATAGATAATGTGTTCATTGAATATTCAAGTGCAATAATTAAAAAGAGAATTTATTAATTGTTTTATAGTTTGTTTCTTAAATTGACGGTTTTTAATGAAATTCATTATTTGTTTTTTTATATACCAAAATATTTCATTAGTATGGTGAAAAACCTGTTTTAAATAAAAAAATTTTAGACTTCTAAAATTACGCTTTTTCCTTTAAATTTTCAAACATTACAAATTTTAGAACTCTTAAAAGTAGCGATTTTTCCTAAATTTCAACATTGAAATATTTAGTTAATTCTTAAAAATTGAGTTTTAAACGGTATTTTCAGCATTTGAAAAAATAATGTGTTGCATTGAAATGCATATTTCAAAAAGCAGAAAAAGCGAATTTATTATTAGTTTTAAGGTGTCTTAAATTGAAATGTTTTTTAATGAAATTTTCATAATTGTTTTTATTATTATAATAAACCAAATAATTTCAATTAGTTGTGAAACCTGTTTTAAAATATATTAATATATAATTTTAACTTTTCTAAAATTAATGCTTTTTCTTAAATTTCACACCTCACCGGCATAGATACATCTTAAAAGTTGGTGATTTAAGTTCCTTTATAAAATGTTATGAATTGAAAGGTTATTTTTTTGCTCTCATTAAAAATTAGGTTTTTATACATTGGATAGTGCATTGTTGATCAATGTGAATGTGTTTCCATCGAAATGAAATTTCAAAAAAGCAGAAAAGCGAATTTATTAATAGTTAAAGGTGGTCTTATATATTGACGTTTTTTAATGAAAATTCCTCCAAATATTTTGAATTTTTACCTACCAATAAATTCATTAGTTGTGAAAACCCTGTTTTAATAAAAAAAATTATAAACTTCACTAAAAATTAAGCTTTTTCTTAAATTTTCACATTATATTAAAATTTTAGAACTCTTAAAAGTACGATTTTATTAAATTTTAAAAAACATTTTGAAAAATATTTAATATTCTAATACTTTAAACTGAGCTAATAAGAATATCTTGTAGTATGGGTTATATTTCTATTAGAAAATAATTATGTGTTTCATTAAAAATGCTATTTACAAAAGCAGAAAAGTAAGCAAATTAATTAATAGTTTTAAGTGTGTCTAAACTTGACGTTTTTTAATGAAATTTCAATATTTAGTTTTTATATACCTAATATTTTATTACTCATTGATAACAGTATATTATTCATATAAAATTAATCCTCCTGAATTTACGACTTTTTACTTTAAATTTTCCAATACAATTACAAAATTTAGAATTCTTTAAATATTACGATTTTTTTCCTAAATTTCAACATTTGAGGAATATTTGGTAAAATCTTAAATATGGAGTTTTAAAAAAACGGTATTTTCTAGCATTTTGAAAAATAATAAGTAGTATACATTGAAATAGAGCAATTTCAAAAAAGCAGAAAGAGAATTTATTAATTGTTTTAGAAGTCTTAAATTGATTGAAAGACGAATTATTTATAAAAAATTCTATATATTAAACTATCTAAACCAAATATTTCATAATAGTTTGAGTAGAAAAAAGATTTTATTTAAATACAATCATGTTATAATATTGTAGAAACCCTCGGGAACTTTTGTCTTAAATATTTCATATAATAAAAAACTCTTAAAATTATTCTAAAAATTTTTCCATAAAAATTTCAACACATTTTTCAATTATTATTTTGTAAATCTTAAAAAATTGAAGAATTTTTAATTCAAAATTTAGTATGAATCACAGACATAATTATGAAAATAATAAATAAGTTAATCATTGAAATATACAATATTCCACAAAAGGCTAAAAAAGAAAGCTGTTGAACTTATGGAAATGAGGTCTGTAGATGTTCTTATATAAAACCTTGACTTTTTTTTAATAAAAATGAAAATTTCCACTATTTCTCCCTCGCTTTTCGGTGGGATACTAAGGCCGAGGATGGTATTTACATATAGTTTGGGTGAAAACACACCTGGTTCGGACAATTTAACAAACACACAACATTTATCCGACGTGCGTAAAAATTACTGCCCCCTCTCTAGTATTCCTCTAAATCTCTTTTTTCATCATATGAGGCGGCATCACAACTTCTCCACGTAGACTCTTAAAGGGAGTACTTGATTCTTCTTACTCTGGAGAAATTCGACAGATGTGAAAATTATTTGGTAAGGATCTGGAGAGAGAGTTGAGAGAAGTTTTAAAGATCTTAGATAGATTCAAGTCAGTTTAAACATTAATTAATGTGTTTCATTTTTTGAAATGCATAGGTTAATTCAACAAAGCTCCCTAATTAGGGAGTGAAGTTATTAATAGTTTTAGGGTGTCTTAAATTGACGAGTATTATACTTGAATTTGAAATTTCAATATTTGTTTTTATATACCAAAATATTTCATTAGTTTTGTGAAAACCTGTTTTAGTTTAAAAAAATTTTAACTTCTTAAAAATTAAAAATGCAATATTTTTCTTAAAATTTTCACATTACAAATTTAGAACTCTTTAAAAGTAACGATTTTTCCTAAATTTCAACATTTGAAATTATTTGTTAAATCTTAAAATTGAGTTTTTAACGGTATTTTCAGCATTTGAAAAAATAATGGTTTCATTGAAATGCAATTTCAAAAAGCAGAAAAGAGAATTTAATTAATTGTTTTAGGTGTCTTAAATTGAACGTTTTTTAATAAATTTCAATATTTGTTTTAATTAACCTGATTCATTTAGTTTTTTGAAAACTTTCTGTTTTAATAAAAAAATGGGTTAAACTTCTATAAAATTTGAATGGCTTTTTTTCTTAATATTTCTCGATCTTATTTAAATACAAGATTTAGAATCTCTCTAATTTAGTAATTAGACTTAAATTTTGATACTCCACTATAAATTTCAGACATTTGAAAAATTATATATTGTAGAATATAATACGAATTTGGAAAATAGATAATGTTTGAGTTTTTTTGGTTAAACAAGATATTATTACTTTTCAGTTCGAATGCAATACTTGAAAATGAAATGTGTTTCATTTGAGGAATCGGGCTATTTCAAAAAATAAGCAAGAAAAGTGAATTGTTAGAAAAAACATTGAGCCCTAAATTAAATAGTGTTTTAGTTTCCTAATGGACAGTATTTTGTATTATGAAATTTTTTAAATAATTTTTGTTGTTTTTTTTAACCAAATATTTCATTAGTTGTTGAAAACTATTGTTTTAAAAATAAAAATATTTTAACTTCTAAAATTAACCTTTTTCTTAAAATTTTCACATTACAAATTTAGAAACTCTTAAAAGTACGTTTTTTCTAAATTTCAACATTGGAGTTAAAATTATTTGTTAAATTTTCTTAAGGGAATTAGTTTTTAACATTTTTTTCAGCATTTGAAAAAAATAATGTGTTTCATTGAAATGCAATTTTCAAAAAAGAAAGAAAGAGAATTATTATTATTGTTTTTAGGTGCTTTAAATTGACGTTTTTTAAATGAAATTTCAAAATATTTTGTTTTTATATATCCAAATATATGGTTCTATTGTATTTGATATTCTCTTGTTTTAATAAAAAAATTTTAAGCTTTCTAAAATTACGCTTTTGCTTCAATTTTCCCAGAATATGATGGATTATTTTAGTTAATCTCATAAACATGAATTACGATTTTATTTTTCGCTAAATTTCAACATTTTGAATTTTGTTTTCATATTGGATAATTCCTCTTAGCTTATATTTTTTTAACGTAATTTTCAAAGTTTATCCATTGATCATTCATTAATAAGTGTCACATATTAGACATAGATATATCTTAAAAAAGCCAGAAGAAGCGAAACCTTTTATTATTTATAGTTTAAGTGTGTTCCTATTAGGAAATTGAAGAGTATTTTTAATGAAATTTTGAATTGGTGTTTATATAACCCAAAAAATAATTTTCATTTTAGTAAAGAGAAAAAACTGTTTTGAATAAAAAAATTTACACTTTTTCTAAAAATTACGCCTTTTTTCTTTAAATTTTTATATTACCATTACGATAATTTGAGAACTTCTTTCAAAGCAAAATGAAATTCATATTATTATATAAAAATTTGTCATTTTTTATTTGAAAAATATAATTTTGGTAAAAGGGTCTTAAAATTAGAAAGTATATTTTTACGGAGGATTAATCTTCTTATGCATAATTACGAATTATTTATAAGGTGATAGTTTCAATATTATTAAAGTGGACCTAATTTTGCTTTGATTCAAAAAGCAGAAAAGCGAATTTAGTTATTAATATTTTTAATTGTCTTAAATTGACGTTTTTTAATGAAATTTCAATATTTGTTTTTATATACCAAATATTTCATTAGTTGTGAAAACCTGTTTTAATAAAAAAATTTTTTAACTTCTAAATATTCGTTTTCTTAAAATTTTCACATTAGACTTAACCGAATTTTTTATTGTTAGCTCTTTAATAAGGTACGCCACTAGGGTTGTTTTTCTACTAAAGTTTTCTTAACAATATCTTGAAATTTATTTGGGATTATTGCTTAAAATTGAGTTTTTGTAAAAAATACAAACGGCAGCAGTGGAGGATCGATACGAAAAGAATGGTTCAACTTGCTCTGCTGAGTCGAGATATCAAAATCTCATCAAGGAATGTCATAGCACACATTTTTCCGTGAGCTTCGATTGTTTTTTGAAAAGGAAAAACACAGTTGCATTAATAAACATTAACTTAACTCTCTGGCAATTTAGGTTGCGTTGCTAATTTATAAATTTAATTCATTAAGTTGTTGATTAAAACCATGTTTATTATAAATATATCTTAAACGTGCTTGAAAAGGTCTAGTGTTCTTTTTGCTTTAATATATGTTTCACACATTATAAGAGTTTAGAACCGTCTTTATTATATTAGTAAGCAATACGTTATTCCCTAAATGTTTTCCTAAAGATTTGTTCAGGACATTGTTGAGTAGGTTGTTTTTTCACTGGTTATAGTTGGTGCTTAATGTAAGGATAATTGTTGGAGATTTTTTAATGTGTGTAAGTATCACGGGGAGGGTATTGTTGGTCATTTTTCAGCTCACTTTTTTCCGTTGTAAAATTATTATCATATTAGCTGACTTAAACTCATTGTTACAAATAACAAATTTCAAAAAGCATAGAAAAAACGCGGAAATTTTATTTAATTATGTTTTCCTTATTAGGTATATATATATAACTATCCTTTAACAAATATTTCGGGACTTCGCTAAATTTTTTTCCATTGACTTCATTTTGGTTCTACAAATAGGTATTTGACTTTTTATTTTAAATCCTTAAATTTTATATATCTTGTAAATTAAATTAACAAAAAGGAAACACTAAAACTCAATTGTTTTTTAACTCTTTTTCTTCATAAAAAAGAGGTGTTTTTTTGTGTGTGGTTTTTCTTTTACTAAAATAAACTATCTATTCGTTATACCTAATTAATTATTTCAACATTATTCATAATTTCTAAAGTTGGATAGACCATGCATATACTGTTTTTGATAGATTTCAGCTTCCCAAAGAATTATTGTTTTCCAATCATTTTTTACTTTATTATGATATTTATAATTTATATATTTTTTATTCTTTTAATATTAACTTTTTATTTTCTAACTTTATTTATTTTTATTTTCTATTTTTTATTTGGTTATTTTTTTATTTGTTATTTTTTCATTTTTAAGTTTTTTTTATTTTTTATTTAAATTTATTTCTAACTTTATTTTTTTTGGGTAAGTTACATTTTTTTTTTTATTTTAATTTTTTTTAATTTTTTAATTTTTTAATTTTCTAACATTATTTTACATTTATACTTTGTTTATTTGTGTGTTGGTGTGTGTGTGTTGTTGTGTGTGTGTGGTGTGTGGTGTGTGTGTGTGTGTGTGTGTGTGTGTGTGTGTGTGTCATTATTCTTAGTTGATATGTTAGAGATATGGCTTGAAAAAAAAAAGTGTGGACTAGGTTACGTTTGGATTAATGTTAGTTTTTTACTTTGTTAAGTGAGGAACTTGTTAAATGTTTGACTGCTTATTCATGGTTTAAGAGTGTCAGTTTGTCGCTGTACATTTAATTTTCTCTATTTCAGATGGATGCTAAGTAATCTTTATTATGTGAAACTTTATGTTACGTTAGCGTATATTAATTGATCAGTATGATAATTACACCAGGGTGTTGGTAAATTTTTGTTAAATGTTACTTATGTTCTATGTAAAATATCAGCTTAATTGAATACGTGTTCTTAGTTCTGGTCATGCTATGTTTAGCTTTATTAATTTGAAAACTTTGTTACGTTTAGCATATATATTCCTGTGTGTATGTGTGTGTGTTTGTGTGTGTGTATGTGTGTGTGTGTGTGTGTGTGAATGTGTGTATGTGTGTGTGTATGTGTGTGTGTGTTATGTATGGCAACATATAAAATTATTATTAGATCAATACCCAAATGTTCACATAACTGATTCTGTTTCTATACATGTACATATCGTCAATTTCAAGCATCCTGCAAAGATAAACCGTTTTTCTAAATGGTTGAAGACAAGAACTTATATTTTAAATCTCATTTTTTTTTATAAACGTTAACTATTAATTTTTTTTTTCCTAAGTTGAAACATGCATATACTGTTTAACTATTTTTTTTAAGTTTTTTCTTTACATACAATATTTTGCGTTTAATTTTATTATTTTAATTTTTATTTTTTATTTTTTTATTTTAAAATTTATTTTTCTAACTTTATTTTTTTATTTTCTTATTTTTTATGTTATTTTTTTATTTGTTATTTTTTCATTTTTTATTTTTTTTATTTTTTATTTCATTATTTTCTAGTTAATGGTTTTTGTAAGTTTGATATTTTGCATTTATACTTTTGTTTAATTTTTTTAATTTTTTAAATTTCTAACTTTATTTTTACATTTATAATTTGTTAAATTTATGTTAAATTCTGATCATATCAGTTTTTTGTTTTAATTTTATAGTTTTATTTACCATCATTGTTTTATTTTATTTTTTTGTTTTATTGCTTTAATTTTATTAATTTTTTTACTTTAGATTAAATACCGAGGAAACACAAAACTGTTTTTTTTAATAGACGTTTTTATTTTATATTTAGACTTTATGTTTACTTTTTTTTTATTTTTTTTTTTTTTTTTTTTTTTTTTTTTTTTTTTTTATTTTTTTTTTTTATTCCTCTTTAAAATTTTGTTTTTACTAAACATTTTATAACTTTTCATGTTTATAACGTAAAAATTTACGTTTTTGTGTGTGTGTGTGTGTTGGTTGTGTGTGTGTGTGTGTGTGTGGTGTGGTGCTGTGTGTGTGTGTGTGTGTTTGTTGTGTTGTGTGTGCGTGTGTGTCTTAAATTACTATTGATATGTTAGAGATATGCTGAAAAAATAAAAGTGTGACTAGGTTACGTTGTGCTTGTAATGTTAGCTACTTACTGTTGTTAAGTGAGAACTTTGTTATGTTGACTGCTTATCGCTGCTTAAGACTGCTGGTTAG
>JABUQX010098597.1:0-5000 GCA_015478945.1 Trachelipus rathkii
TAAATAAATCACATAAATCACATACCATCACATAAAACAACTATAGGGTAATTTTAATATAATATATTATATATATATATATTAATATAATATATATATATATTTATATTAATATATATTAATTAAATATTTATAATATAATATATATATATATATAATATATAATTATATATATAATATATATTAATATATATTAATGATATATATATATTATATATTTATATATATATTTAGATATAAGTTATATATTATATATATATATTAATAATATATCTTATATATATATATATCAAAAGATACAGAAATATATTTTAGGGGAAAAAAGATCGTGAAATGTAAACATAATGAGGCACTTCAAAATAATTTAAAATGATTCTATATTAATATATATTCACATATATATTCTATATTCTATATTTAGATAATATATGTTATATATATTAATTAATTATATATTATTAAATTATTATAATAATTAAATAATAATCAAAATTATTAAATTATAAATAATCTAATTATATTATATAATAATAATTAAATAATTAATATAAATATATATATATTATATTACAGTCGTATATTCCACTATCGTAGAAATACTAATGACTGGTATAATATATATAATAATAATGTAAAGTACTCAGATATCATAATATATTGATCATTATAAAATAATAATAATACTTTAGCGGTTACAAGGCACAAAAATTAATAATTATATATAATAGGCTACTAATTCATAAAATGCATTCACCTTCAAAATATTTATATAAATTACTAAATAATATATAAAAATAATAAATATTCGTAATACATAATATGTCACAATAGATAAATTAATTATAGTTTTAGAAATAAAAAATAAAGAATAAATATAATAAAATAAATATATAATTTATAATAATTAAATAAATCAATAAAGCCTCATTAATAAAATAAAGTAAGTAATGAGAAAAAAAAAAAAAGAAAAAAAAAAATTAATAAATATATTAAATAATAATATATATAATAAAATATATAGGTGAGTTAAAAAGGCAAAAGCGTCAATTACTATAACGATTATTTCTGAAAAAAAAATACAGTCAATAAATTGATAACATAATAATAATACCTAACATAGATTTTACGGTACCATGACTTCTATAATAATAACTCTCTATACTAAATCCATTTCTAATCATTATCATATATATCACTTTGAATAAGAAACTTAATTTAATATTATGTAGTCGATTATGTATTAATAACATTTATTTTTTTATTTTTTAATAATAAGGAATAAAATTATTTTTGCGATATTCAAATAAAAAATTGATATATAAAAATAATCATAGATTTTTATCTACTCTCAAATTATTATTATATATAATATAATTTATTTAATTTAATTAAACAAATTATATTTAATATTTCCATATAAATAAACAGAAATTTATCTTCTATTGGGAGCCCAAATTTAAATTATGCAACTCATTAGTAAGTTGCTGTACATGTTAAAATGGTACATATGGTAAAATATCCCAACGGGACATTAATAATTAAAAATCTTTTTATAATAGAACTTTGGCTAGCATTTTAGGGAAAAAGGGGAATAACTAATCTCCTCCTCATTTATATAACTGTCTAATGCTTGCTCAAATACTAATATAGTATCATAGTAGCAATAATTATAATTATCGATAAATTAATTCTTATAAAGGGGATAAATAAAAAGTAGATGACTTCTCTATTTGTAATATTTATTATACTTAATAGTCAAAGGGTAAAAAATATTTTATAAAAATTAATTATTATTTATATACTTACAGGGGCAGTTAAGATACGCGATGTCGCCTATAACGCGGGGGTTCAGGAACCTAACCCCGCATTCTACGAGGGACAACTGTTATATATATATATATATATATATACTATATATATATATAAATACTATAACCGGTAAAAAAATTAATATGGGAAAAATTAAAACTTAATTATCGCATTTAATATTTTCACCTAATAGCAATTTAGAATAAGGTTTTTGTATAGTTATTTTATAATAAAGATTAATATCATAATAATTAATTCGGATATAATAGGTTTCATCTTGAAATAACTTATATTTTACAAAAATATATTATTTTAAATAAAGATAAAGCTTTCACATTAACTCAAATCTGTATTACTGTTATTAGTCTAATACATGATATACTTCTTTAATAATACATATAGTTATTTTAACAAATACATAATAGGGGATAAATATTCTTACATAATCCTTAATAATATGAAAATTAGAATAATAAATAATGAGGATAGTGTTCTAATATATAGATATCTCACTTTAATAAGTAGGTATTTAGTCTCCATTATACTGTTTATTCGTGGTGAGACTAATGATTTTTCCAGGAAGGTATTACTAAATTACTTATTATTATATGAATAACTTAAAAGATTAGGTGGTACGTACTATATAAAGATGTCATTTATTAATCTATAATCAATTAGTACGTACTCAATAATATAATATATATATACTATATATATAGTATATAATATTATATGGATGGATTTATTATAATTCTATAATGAATATTGACGAGTATACTCGATATCTTGATTACTTTATTTTTCATTTAAAAAATAAATTTAGTTTTCTTATTTTGTTTCCACATATTTCACATATTTCACGTGTTCGATGAGGAAGGCTTGTGGAAGAACTCCTCAAATAGACAAAATAAGGAATAAGGTTCCATGTATTATTAAACGTTCTGGATCTCAAGATGATGATACATGCGGACAGAGATGTTCTAGTGATATATATCGATGGTAGATATTTTATTTATGTTATATACATTGTAAGAGCATTAATATACTATCAATAGAAATAATTACATTCAAGTTATGATAATTAATCAGGTGATCAACTTATCGTGGGATGCATAGTAGTATATATAATGATGATTCTTAGTAATTGTAAAATATATTTGTAAGTACTTTGTTCTATAATTTAGGCAAATATAGGGGAATTTAAAATAGACACACTATATCTCATTATAGATTTTATTAATAGTAATAAATATGTATTTGAATTAATTTATTACATTGTTACTTTTTTATTTTTTTTTTAGAGGAGGCCCGGCTTCCTGTGCTTCCCCGAAACCGCGACCTGAAAATTATTATATATATATATATTATTATATATATATATATATATTTATATTATAATAATATATATATATATATTATATAATTATATATCATATATATATATATATATAATATATATATATATATATATTATTGTATATGTGTGTGTTCTGTGTGGATTTGTGGAATGCGTATCTTTGTTATAAGCAAAAAAGCAAGAAAATAAAAGGATTGCATAAAATGGAACCAATATCTAGGTCAATGCCGCGTTTCGACCTTCTTTTACTTCCTCGTGTTCAATTCTGCTGACATAAATTTTTATTAGGTCAATGCTACTATTCGACCTTTAATTTATTTTTACGATTTCCTGTTTGTTCAAATTTGATGACGCATATTATTCGGAGCCTTCCCGCCAAAAAAAATGTAAACAAAACGCATATACGAACGTTCATTCTTTACATAACTTATCATTTATGATTTGCTGTTGACGGTAGAGAATATTTTAATTTAGTATCGGCTCTAACTAAGTTAATTATACTAATTAATTAAAAAAAAATTTCGTAGTTAAGGTTATTTTTGAATACTTTTTTTATAAGAGTAAAAAAAAAGTTAATTAGTTTTAATTAATTCATTAATTAATGAGTTGATCGTATAATTTCCGTATATATTTGCGACTTTGCAAAATATATGGAAAGGATATGATCAAACGATTTTTTATTATTATTTTTTAGAAGTTCTGCCTTAAAAAAAAAAAAAATTGTAATCAATTTTATAATTGATAATTAATATAATAATTAATTTTTTCTAATTATCTGATTATACAATTCTATATATATTTATATATATATATATATATATATATATCTATATATTAAAAATATATATATATAAATTATATATATATATATATATTATATATATATATATATATATATATATATATATATATATATATATATATATAATATATATATATATACTCATATATATATATATATATATATATATATTATATTATTATATATATATATAATATTTATATATATATACTTATTATATAGTATATATATATATTATATATATATATATTATATATATATATATGATATTTATATATATATATATTAGAAACCTTGCGATTTCAGAAAACATATATAAATTGCTTTTTAATCAGAATGATTCTTTTATTTATTTTTTTATAGTAAAAAAAAAGAAAAAAAACACTTTTAAAATTTTTGTAATTATTATTTAAATTTTTAGCAACTAAAAATTTATTTATTTTTCTATAAATAATTATATATATATATATATATATATATATATATTATATATAATATATATATATATATATATATATATATATATATATATATATATATATTTATATATATATATATATATATATATATATATATATATATTATATATATATATATATATATATATATATATATATATATATATATATATATATATATATATATTTATTATAATATATATTATATATATTTCTATAAATATATATATATATATATATATATATATATATATATATATATTATTTTTTATATTCTATATAGGACCTTTATTTTCTATAGGCCTTTTTTTGGTGATTTTTTATAACACCTTTATTTATTTAAATTTTTTAACACTTTTACTTAATTTTAATAATAAAATTAACACTTTTTTGTTAACAGGATAAATTTACACTTTTTAATAATTTTAATAATAAAAAAAAATTCACTGATTTTTTTTATTTATTTATTTTTTATTTATCACTTGTTATTAATTTTGTAATTTCTTGTGTAAATTTTATATGTATATTTTATATAAAAATAATATATGCTTTATTTTTATGTTATTTACCTTAA
>JABUQX010098597.1:15000-19527 GCA_015478945.1 Trachelipus rathkii
GTTTCACTATTACACGATTTTTAATAAAATCTGAAAATTAATTTGAGGTTTCAGAACGGTTGATGAGAGGGAAAATTCAGATAGTCTAGACTGCCTTAACAATTCTACCAATGGCATTCTTCGAAAAGTCTCTCCTCTGCTCTCTCGTCTCCTCTCTCTCTCATCTCTGCTCTCTCTCTCTCTTCTCTCTCTCTCTCTCCTCTCTCTTCTCAATATTAAATATTTAGTACGTAAATTATGTAGGGAACATAATTTTGGGAAAATTAAAATTCGATTAATTTTATAATGATGTGAAAGAATTTTTTTTTAATAATTTAATACAATGTAAAAAGGTTTGAAAGATAATTGATTATCTCGTTGGAAATCTTGTAATATTTTGCAGGTTTTCCAACGAGAGTGCAAAGAAAACTTATTTCCCAGTAAACCCAAAAGTGCACACGCATAGTATATATATATATCATACTATATATATATATATATATATATATATATAATATATATATATATATATATATATATATACTATTATATATAGATATATATATATATATATTATATACTATGAAAAAAAACTTTCTGAGGCTATTCACCACTGGCTGGATTGAACGGCTAGGCTCTAGAAGATAAACATAGCGTATGTGTTGACGGCACAACGCCCAACGAATGGACTAAAAGAAGAACGCGGAGAATTCTTCCTGTGGTGAATAAATCACCCACCAAACAGGACATCACGCGCTCTTCGCCGTCCAGACTCGGGCGTAGGGTCAAACAGGGCACCGCACAAGGTGAAAAATACTCAGCAACCGGGGGATCATATTGTGTTGATAAGGTAACTGCAATAACCGCAGTGTCAATAGGTATTGATAAAAAAAACTTTCTGAGCTATTCACCTTGCTGGGATTGACCTGGGCCAATAACAGATAAACGAGTAATGTGTTTGACCACAACGCCACGGATGGACTAAAAAGAAGACGCGAGAATCCTTCCTGTGTTAGATATAATCAACCCCACAAAGACAGGGCATCACGCGTTCTTCCTGTCCACACTCGGGCCTAGGGTCAAACAAGGTACCGCACAAGGTGAAAAATACTCATCAACCGGGGGATCATATTGTATTGATAAGGTAACTGCAATAACCGCAATAATCGCAATGTCAATACAATGTCAATACAGTGGAAATACAATATGATCCCCCGGTTGGTGAATATTTTTCACCTTGTTAGTCAAGCTACATGGGAAAAATACAAGAGAGTGTGAAATGAAGTGAAAATGAAAGTGAAAGCTGCAAAGAGAAGGGGTAACGAACGGTGGAGCTGAAAGATTGTTGTTAACTATCAGGAGAAGAGTAAACTATTTTGGATGGAGATTAACAAGATTCGGAATAAGAGAGAATGCGTCATAATTAGAGTACAGGTTTCGGATGAGAATGTAGTTCAAAATGATAGAGAAGTGGAGGAGAGATGGAGAGAACATTTAAAAGAACTGCTAAATGCTGGAGGAGTAGATGAGGAGGAAGAAAGAAGACAAATTAGACTGAGACAAAATATCATGGTGGAAGAGTTTAGAAGTATTAATGTTGGGCTTATTACAAAGGATGAAATAGTGAATGCTTTGAAGAAGACACAAGGAGGAAAGTCTTCTGGGTTAGATGCTATACAAGTAGAAATGTTGAAAAAAGGAGGTAACATTGTTGTGGAGTGGCTGATGAGATTATTCAATATTGGCAAGATTCCTGTCTTGTACCAGTTTATAAGGGTAAGGAGGACAAAAAGGAGTGTTCTAATTATAGAAGAATAAGTTTATTGTGTTGCAGGTAAAATAAATGGACAAATTTCAATAGAAAAAGTTAAAAGTATTACAGATAAACAGATTTGAGAGGAACAATGTGATCTTAGGGATGGTCGAGGATGTGTGGATTAGATATTTACCTTGAGAATGCTGGCAAAGAAATTCTCAGAAAAGAAGAAAGACGTTTTTGCATGCTTCCTTGATTTGGAAAAGACATATAATAGAGTGCAAAGAGGGAAGTTGTGGAGAACATTAGTAAGTTATCGAATAAATGGTTTGCTATTGAAGGCGATTAAAGCATTTTACACTAACAGTAGAGGGTGTGTTAGGATTAACAGGAAAGAAGGGAAGTGGTTTAAAATATTAGTGGGTTTGAAACAAGGTTGTGCTATGTCTTCATGGTTGTTTAATATCTTCATAAATAGTGTAGTTAAAGATATGGTTAGATTTGGGAAAGGAGCTAATATGAATCTGAATGAGGGTAATTGGGAGATAAGCGTCTTACTTTTTGCTGACGATTCTGCGTTGATTGCCGATACCAAGGAAAAACTGCGCGATTTGGTGCTTGAGTTTGAACGAGTGTGCCTAGGAAAAGGATTAAAAATTAATTCGCCTAAAGGAGACGATTCTCAATATGGGTTGGATATCATAAAGGTGAATGGGGAAAGCCTAGCAGAGACAACAGTTTTTAGATACTTAGGAACGGATATTGTGGCTTTCGGAGGCATGAAAGAAGAGATTGACAATAGGGTTGCTGAGGGTGAAAGAGTATTAAGTAGCCTTAGAGAATTATGAAAAAATGGAAATTTAACAAGGAAGGTAAAAAGGTAATTGTTCGAGTGTAATATTTGGTTCCAAACTGTTCTGTATGGATGTGAGACGTGGGCATTAAACTCTAAGATGAAAAAAAAGAGTTGAGGTTTTAGAAATGAAAGGTTTACGAAATATTCGTCGATTACAAAGAATAGATAGAATTAGAAATGTAAGGATAAGGGATAGGAGAAATGTCCAATAGGATGGAGATACTATGATGGTATGGTCACGTGGTTAGAATAAATGATATTAGATTGACTAGGACGGTTTTTAAATCCGAAGTGGTAGGCAATAGGAGAAGGACCAAACCTAAATGGAGGTGGGTGGATGGAGTAAAGGTGCTATTAATAGCAAAGGGGATTAGTATGGATGAAGGAACTAGATTAACGCGTGATAGGATCACTTGGAGAAGAATAGTTCATGGAAAGTTCCGTCAAGGGTTCCAATTAATTGAACAACCTGGAACAATGCAAATAAGCCAACATCATTCCCCATCAGCAACTGAAACCACCCCTTAGTTATGTGGGAGATGGAGATGAGTATAATAATAATAATAATAATAATAATAAATAAATAATAAATAATAATAAATAATAATAATTAATAATTGTGTCTGTATTTATTATTATTAATGATAATAATAAAAAAAAAAAAAAAAAAAAAAAAATAAAAAAAATAAAAAAAATAATAAAAATAATAAAAATAATAATAATAATAATAATAATAATAATAATAATAATAATAATAATAATAATAATAATAATAATAATAATAATAATAATAATAATAATAATAAGCTAACAATAATAAAAATAAAATAATAATAATAATAATAACATAATAATATGCAATAATAATATAAATATAATAATATAATAATAAATAATAGAATAATAATAAAATAATAATAATAAATAATGAATAATAATAATAATAATAAATAATAATAATAATGTTATAATTACCTGTTTATATGTTTTATAAATAGAAATGAGGAAAATATTTGTGGTCTCTTGAAAGATTTCTTTGTTTTGTGGACCGCTCTCTGCTCTCTCTCTGCTCTCTCATCCTCTCTCGTCATCTTCTCTCTCGTCATCTTCGTCTCTATCTCTCTCTCTCTCTCACATCTCTCTCTCCTCCTCTGCGTCTCTCTCTCTCTCTCTCGTCTCTCTCTGCTTTCTCTCTCTCTCTCTCTCTCTCTCTCACCTGCTCTCTCTCTCTCTCTCTCTCTCGTCTCTCTCTCTGTCTCTCTTCTCTCTCTCTCTCTCTCTCTCTCTCTTCTCTCTCTGTCTCCTCTGCTCTCTCTCCTCTCTCTCTCTCCTCCTCTCTCTCTCTCTCTTCGCTCTCTCTCTCTCTCTCGTCTCTCTCTCTCCTCTCTCTCTCTCTCTCATCTTCCTCTCTCTCCTCTCTCTCTTCTCTCCTCCTTCTCTCTCTCTCCCTTCTCTCTCTCTTTCTCTCTCTCTCGTCCTCTCTCTCTCTCTCTTCATCTCTCCCTTCTTTTCCTCTCTCTCTCTCTCGCTCTCTTCTCATCTCGTCTCTCTCTCTCTCTCTCTGCCTCTCTCTCCTCTTCTCTCTGCTCTCTGTCTCTCTCTCTCTCTCTCTTCTCTGCTTTCCTCTCATCTCTCTCTCTCTGTCTCTCTCTCTGCTCTCTCTCTCTCTCTTCTCCTCTCTCACGTCTCTCTCTCGTCTCTCTCTGGCTCTCTTCCTCTCTCTCTTCTCTCTCTCTCTCTGCTCTCTCTCTCTCTCTCGTCTCTCTCTCTCTCTCTCTCCTCTGTTCCGCGTTCTCTCTCTCCTTCTCTCTCTCTGCTCTCACTCTCAGATCATATCTCCATACCTCCTCATCTTCTCGTCTCATCTCTCTCTCTTCTCTCTCCTCTCATCCTCTCTCTCTCTCTCTCTCTCTCTCTCTCTCTCTCTCTCTCCTCG
>JABUQX010098598.1:0-20596 GCA_015478945.1 Trachelipus rathkii
AGTATATCATGCGGGTGAACATTTCTTATGCTGTTCAACCATATATACATTTTTTACTAAAATTAATAAATTAATCTTTTTTTGGTAATGAATGTCGCCCTATTATATATTATTACTAAATAATATAAACATTTATATATTATTTATTTACTATTATGTGTACCTCATTTATATATTTATATATATTATGATATATATATATACTATATTATAATCTTATATTATTATATATGTATAGTTATTATTTACGGAGATATAGTAGTAACCTATATTCAATAATCGTATTTATATTATATATTATATATGAGAGATAGAGATAGAGATACTTATCCTAATATCTATATATTATATATATATATATATTATATATTGGAGACCCTATCAATATATCTATTTTGAGTTAGTATTAAGAATTATAATTTCATATTCAATATAATTGCAACTAATATATATAATTTATTATATTTATATGAAATGTCCAAAAATATGCCCTATGTAATCTATAGCAAAAATTTTGATACGGCCGCCACTGTGATCTATATTATTAATAGAGAGAGACTCATTATATCATATATCTTTTATATTATGGAGTTAACTATATGCTTATATATCTTCTATATTTATTTGTGAGATAAATCACTTATATATATATATTCATAGTATTATATTTATTACTTTTTTATATATATTATGGTAAGACTCACTAATTCTAGTAATAATTAAATCATATTATATTGGTCGCGCTGTAGAAGAGCTCTACAATGCGCCATATCGTCAAAACTACAACATGTCTACGCGGGAAAGTACGGAGAGAGAGCATGCTGGATGCTGGTCCGAGAGTTTGCGGAAACTGTAATATATATTATTTTTATAGAGAGTACTATTTATTATACATATTAAGAATATATCTTTTATATTATATGTTATATATGAGGAATAGACACTATATCATATCTATTAAATATCATTTATATTTATTATAATATGAACTTTATATATAAATATTCTATTATATATATTATTAAGATATATCCTTTTATAATTAAATATTTACCTATTATATTATATTTTATGTAGATGTATCTTATTCATCCATATAATAATATATAAACTATTTATTATATAAGATATAGCCTTATATTACCTCTATAAATATATTACTTATTTTATTATGATTTATCAGTACTTGGTCAATACTATATATTTTATTTATGTATATTATATTTAAGTAGATAAGAACTTAATCATCATAATATAATCTGTTTATAATTATCTATATTGATTTAATATATATATATCACTCTATTATATATTAAATTCATATAATATTACTATTTATATTATATATATTCAAAAACTACAATAGCTACTGGGAGAAAGAACATATCAATTTTGCGCGAGAGAATCCTGGTAAAAATTCTTGGAATAGAAAAATTGGAAAAAATAGATCAAACATTATTTTTTACTAAATTATAGGAACATGTTTTAAGAGCCCCTATTTTTTTGAGACGTTTTATCTAGGTATAATACTCGTTAAAATGCTATAGACATCCTATTGAAGTTTTGCTTTTTTTACTATGAGGAGAGACACACTTATTATAAACCTCCAAGGGTATATTATTTTTCCGCAATATGGAGGAGCCATGATCTCCTGTTATAGGTATGAGAGGTCAGAGGGTCTTCTTCGGTCCTTTTTTCATTAGGTCTACCGGGTTAGGATCTTAAGTCCGCGAGCAGCCCCTCCTGTCCGAGGCGTTTAGGGTCTCCGAACTCCCGCTAGCGCGCACTCTGGTATTTGCAGAGTAAAGTATGTTCGCGTGTGGGGTTCCTCCGTCTCTTCCTCGCGATGACACTGTAAATATCTTTTTGGATGAGGTCATTGTCCAAATGTAACAGCCGGCCCTTCTAGGACGGTATCTCCATAGTGCGGCCTGGGCTTATGCGAAAGAAAGGGTGAGACCGACGCGTCGTAATACCATTATATACTATATAATTATAAGGCTGAGTAAAAATTAATAATCTTTGTATTGCCACCATTTGTACCTCCCTCCCGCGAGAGAAGAAGAGAGATAGCCAATTTTGCTTATATATTTATTCTTTTTTTATTTTTTTTTTTTTTTTAACATTTGCCTAAGCCAAAATTTTATCATAGGAATTCTCGGAGAGAGCGATAAGTCCCTAGCGCCTAAGACTTTTTGTAGTATATTGAAACTTAGATAGTTTAAATTTTTTTTTTTTTTTTTTGTAGTTTAATGAACTTTCTCTCTCGGTATAAAAAATTTATTGAGCCAGGATTCCAGCATATATGTTAATTAGAGACCTATTTCAGGTAGCTTGAGTTGCTAATGAGCGCACGATTACTCTGGATTGTGGTCTTTCTTCTATTAGGTTCTGTGTCTCGTAGAGATAAATCAGTATCCCAATAATATAATATAATTATAGATTTTATAGTTGTTGTGAGAGTGAATTAGAACTTTTCATATTACATTAAATTAAATAAATTAATAATATTTAATTATATAATTAATTGAGACTATAACTAAAAAAATGAATTTTAAATAAAAATTGGGAAGACATTTCAGATTTCGTATTTATCATACGTATTATATAGAATGAAACTAAAATATATAGTAATATCTTTTTATTGAACTAGACATATTATTTCACCATTAATATACTTATTATTGTAGAAGGATACATATCTAAATAATAATTCTACTTATTATTTTTTTATGGGATAGATACCTATCTATATATAATATATATATAATATTTAGTTTTATTCTACTAGAGTTAGAATGGAACTATTCACAGTTTTGCAAAAATGAGTCTCATTTAAGGGTTAAATAAAGGTATCTGTAACCTCGTTGCTATTCATTTCAGTTTCCAAGGGGATTGGGAGAGGAGATTAGCTAGTGCACGCTCTTTTCCTTAGTCCGCCTTTTTTTAAAAATCGTTGAGTTTGCTCTTTATGTGCGGAGACCTCTTTTGCGCGCCTATAAATTGATAGTGCGGCCATAGGTCGCGCAAAATTTGCTAGCCAGTCTCTGTATATATATATCAGATAAACATTAGGAGACCTTCCATATCATCACTCTACTGGAAGAGCTCCTAATCTATTTTTAGGGGGGTGTTAGGTAGCAAACACTCTCACACGTCCAAGCAGGACGAAGCCATCCCAAGGAAGTAATAGCTGCACATTTCTCTAATCCACCTCTTGATGTGCGCGAGCGGCAACAAGACTTCCTGGCCACACTCACGGCTTGTTTGGTGAGTGTCTCTAGCACGCACAATCTCAATCCTTTTTCGGAGACGATGGCTAACCTCGGGGGCTTTTTTTATATAAATAAATAATTATATATAAAAATAATTATATTTCATATAGGAAGGAATCAGTTATGATCATGCATAAAAATAATATATCGTCAATCTATACTATTACATATACTATACTATATTATCATCATTGAGAGGATAGAAAATTAGGCTTGAGCAGCTAATCATTATCCTTTCACTATAGTATTGAAATAATTCACTGGCAGAGTAACTATTATATTTTAATATTAATGATTAATTATTATGAATCAGCAAGCACTAAGTATATTAATATTTAATTATTGTTAACTTATACACATATATTTTTTTAAATTGTGAAGTCTTCATTCATGAAATTGCTTAGAAAAAAATGTTATTTTTTATTTTCTGTAGATGTTTATATTGCGAGTTTTTAGTTACATGCTGGCCTCTTCGGGATGCTGGCCCTATCATAATAATAATATCTTTTATTGGGTAAAGACTTACATATCTTTAATTTTTATATGGTATATTAGAGAGAATTTTGTATATATTAACATAATTATAAACTTTTATGATTATTATATATATATAATAGAACCTATATACTATATATAATATCTTTTATTATATATAGGATAGACTATTTGTGAATATCTTATATTTATATATTATATAGAGTAGATAGACTTTATAATCATTTATAATATTGTGAGAGTAATGACTTATGATGTGGAAGGAAAAGAAGAGAGAGATGTATGAGAGAGATGAAGAGAGAGTAGAGAGAGAGAGAGAGTGAGAGAGGAAGAGGCAGCGCAGAGAGAGAGGAGAGAGAGAGAGAAGAGAGTAGAGAGAGAGAGAGTGCTTGTATATTTATGGTTATGTATTTATGTTTATGTATACATTTTTGAGTATAGAAAAAGAATGGAAAATGTTTTAAAATAGAAATTAAATGCGAAGTAATGATAGTATAATCTAGCAATATCTTCCCTGGTGTTTAATTAATCCTAACTATAACCATTTAGTCTAGGTATTTTATAAAAGCTATGATAGTTAGGAAAAATAAACCTGAACTGCAGACTCGAGAGACAAGAACATAGAGGTGACCTTCCTTCATCCATCGCTATATCATAAAAGTCAGCAATGTCTGACGGTTGATAAGGTTTGGAAACTGAAAGCATGGTATGGCTGCAAGAGTGTAACGAACATATATTGTACTATCTTCGTTCTCGCCGATACCTTTTGGAAGTCAAGTTGACTTTGCGGTAATAATTTGTATTATTACTTAGATACCATTTTATAGTTTAGTATATTTAGAACTAGAGAGAATTACTCCACAATTAAAATGTATCTCATAAATACTTCTTCTGTATATATCGAGGCGATATGAAAGCACCTATTGTCGGTAGAGTTGCAAATAAAACTTATTAAGACCTAAAGTTATATATTGTTGCTGGTTAGTTTAATAGCTAGATAAGAACTCCATTGTTCATATATTTGAGAATGAAGGCTATCGAGAGAGCAAGCATAGAATGTTACAGTGCTTATTAAAGGCCTAAATGAAGTAGCTTACACGTATTATTCAAACATACTAAATATATTATAAGAAACTAATAAAATAATATACTAGCTGAGTATTGGTTATTAATCTTTTTGAAGAATTCCCGTGTGACGCTTTGCACACTGATAAAGTTCAGATAACTAAGTATAATTTGATTTGTAATTTATACTTTGAAAGTTAAACCTTCTCCCTGATTGGCATAGTTTGTGGATTATATAGAGTTTTATAAAACGTGATATATTAAGTACATATTGTTGAATCTAAAATTAGACCTTACGACGATTTTCATTAATCTTCAATCTTCTGTTTTCCACATTTCTTTAATCAGTCACCTGGAATAGTCGACCTTTGATTTAGGTCTGGTATCAATAATCTCAATGAGCCCTTTTGGTTTTAGTTAATCTATCACTTCGAAAGCGGCTAGGTAAGTTTATGATGATAAGTGCTAAAGAGTTAGAAATTGAATGTATTCATCTAGCAAAATATTTGAAAAGAAATAAGAATTTGACCTTCTATAATCCAATTTTATGGAGACCCTTCTATACCTTTCTCTTTTATCATTTTGAATTTTAACTTGAATTACATCGCGGAGCAGACCGTTATTACACATAGTAACCTTATCCTTCTTTTGGAGACTTCATATCTTGCTTGAATTAGTAGAGTGGTTCCTAGCAATGTGGCAGCAACACAATTGTGATGATTTTTTAGTGAACATTTAGTGAAAATGGCATATCCTACTCTATTGTGACAAAATATAAATTCCAGCTATAAACTAAATCAGTAATGCAACTTTATATATTACCTAATAGTTTATATTAATCCTATATAACAATAATAACTTAACATATTGCCTTGCATAGAGTGAGAACTAACGAATAGCCAGCAATAGCAAATATCATATATGTTAGGTTATTGAGGAGAGAAGAGTAATTTAATACAGAAAATATATTGCAAAATGAATTTAGTCACAACTGAAATAATCCATATGCAATTAAATAGAATAAAAAGATTACTATAATCAGATAATATGCGTGCGCGCGAGGAAGAGATTACCTTGCACACTTCGAAATAAACTTGACAGCTAGCTCTGTTCTAAGAGTGTCTTTACTTTGAACATCGAATTGAGCTGTAGAAATTATGATTCTGTTGAGAGATCAGTTGAAGTTGCATTATTTTTACACCCTGAAGTGAGAGAGGATGTAGACACTTCTTCACATAATATGTCTAGAATCCACTATTTTACTTTGGGATTGAGATAAGCATGAATTTTTACTTTATGTTTATACGGTCTTTAAATCCTTTGAAATTCTGTATAAAGCGATTAGAGTCTTGACCAATCTGAATTTGGTATGCAGAAAAAATTTGCTGCATCTCGAGTAATTATGAAACATTCGTCAATGTATCACTTGTAGACTAAGAGTGGTGTTAATAGATAAATCTCAAGAGAAGGAATGAGACAAATGGCACATATTATGACAGGTTTTGTCCCATACCTTTTTTATATAATCCAATCTACACTTTCTCGGTACTATGTGTAGTCTTGTTCATCACTCAAACAATGACTAACTACAGAACAACTAGCCATAAAGCCAGAATGGTGTCTATGGTTTGATTAGAGATGTGAAATACAAGAACTACTTTCACTCTCTCAACCTTTTATCTCTGAGTTATCTTTCCACTTCTGACTGGATGAGAAGATTTTCTCTAATTGTCCTGGCGTCAACATTATATAAGAATAAGTCTGACGTCATTACGTGAGAGAGGTCCCTAGAAAGTCGCCAACTCTCACAATCCTTGAGTCAGTTATGAGTTATGGCTAAGTCTTGTTTTGAGGGTGTAAAGAAAAGTATTTTTTTTCTTCATTATGGGTTGTTGTGTGAGAACATCAGTTAGCGAACAAATGAGGTTTGAAAACGTCCATATTTTTAGAGAGCGTATCAAAAAGATTTTTGGAGGCAATAATTCCAAGACTCTTATCTTTTTGTGAGGATGATGATGTCTAATATGGTTAACCAGGTCATTTGAATTGATCTGAACATTTTGGTGATATTTTTAAATGTGATCTTATGTCTCTATACTCTCCAATTGAAAGTAAGTTAAAGGATTATTTGCTCTTTATCCTATTAAGTTTTTATTAGAGACATCCCTTAATCTGTTTGCGTATCATTACTCGCAGCCACTGACTCCATCGGCTTCAATCTGGAATAGACCAGGAATCTATGTAATGTTTGATATGTATTGATACAGCATATGTTCGTGAATAGTTTGAAGACTCAAAGATCTAAACAGTATTATTTCCACTTTGTTTGGAGAGAGCGCGTATGAGCGCGATTATCTGACGATAAATTTGCGATTGGGTTATGTTGCGACATAGAGTACTTTTTGTGATACACGTTGGAGAATATAGTACACAAAAGGAGATTACCAGTGGACGATATCTTGGAAGGTATATCAACCATGAATTAGAGCTAAGGATTATAGCTGCAGGTGAATAATTAATTCAGATACATTTTTCTTTGAGAAAATTGCTTTATCATTAATTTCTTTAACAACGAGATGCTTTGGACTGTAAGACCAATGTCACTCCAAGTATTGCCTCAAAAGGCATTCGCTAAAAATTACTTGCGCTAAGAGAGGAGATGAGGTCACCTTTCTTCTATGGATTATTTAATCTTAGGTATACTTGTTTTAATTTTTTGTCATACTATCTGAGGACCCATCAGTCCCTGACAAACATTTTTAGCTCTCAGCCTGCCCTGGCTCTGTGTAATCCAGAAGCCCATAGCTCTGATGAAATTGATAGTGTTTTGTGATTAACTCACGGCGCGCAAGTGTTGAGCTATCTTGAAATGAACAGTTCTTTCATAACTCCTTATGATTGCATTCTAGTGTAATGATTGATCCTTTGCAGAAGATGAATTGTGTAATTTTAATCGAACAGTCAATAGATTCATCATTATGATAAAAGTGTGAATTTATAAGACCCCCTTTGGATCGTATTTTCACGGAGTATCTCGCTTTATTCAATTCTATGAATAAGTTAAATGTTGATTGACGCAGTCGGTGGAATTTTATACCTTTTAGGAATTTTGAGAGGAGAACATGAAAAAATAGTCTCCTTAGAAAAACAATGCTGCTCAGCATATCTTCATTCCTCAATAGAAGTTGGGCTCTTTCTGATCACAATCTTCCATTCGACAGACCCATGTAACATCCCTGCTATTGTAATTTGACCACTCATTAATTTTAAAGTTACAATTAATCAAAGCCTTATTGTCAGAAGAGCGTATGCACGCTATATCCTTCTCAAAATCGGTAACCATATCAAGACTTTTGAGGTAAAGCAGAGCCGAGACCCCTTCAAATAATCTTTTTTGGAGACTTTTATATCATTTTTGAGAACTTCATATCTTTTTTGGAGACTTTCATATCTTTTTGGAGACCTTCATAACTTTTTTAGAGACTTTCATATCTTTTTAGAAAGATAGTATATACTTTACTTGTTTAGAGACTTCATATCTGTTTTTTTGGAGACTATCTTTTGGAGTACCTTATATCATTTTTTGGACTTCATAATCCTTTTTGGAGAACTTCATATCTTTTTTGGAGACTTCAAATTTTTTAAGGAGAAAACCTTTGATATTTTTTGAGACTTTATTCTTTTTTTTTGGAGACCTTCATTCCTTTTTGGGACCTTCAATAAACTTTTTAAGAGACTGTCATACTTTGTTGTAGAGTTTATATGTCTTTTTTTGAGACTTCATATCTTTTGGAAGACTTCATAACTTTTTTTAGGAGACTGTCATATCTTTTTGGAGACCATATCTTCTTATTTTGGAACGTTTCAATATCTTTTTGGAGACCTTCATAACTTTTTGAGACTTTATATCTTTTTGAAGCTTCTATATCTTTTTTTTGGAGAACTTCATGAACTTAATTAGAGACTTCCATAATCTTTTTTGGAGACTTCCAAATTATTTTTTTTGTTCATTCATAACTTTTTTGGAGACTTCATAAAACTTTTTTTTTGGAGACTTCATATCGTTTTTGGAGAGCTTCATAATCTTTTGGGAGACTCCCATTCTCTAAAATGGGTTGCATTTTTTTTAGAGACCTTTCATATCTTTTTTGGAGATTTTATAACTTTTTTGGAGACTTTTTCATACTTTTTTTAGAGACTTTCATATCTTTTAGAAACCTTTCCATATCTTTTTTTTGGGAGACCTTTCAATATACTTTTAGAGTACTTTCCATATCTTTGTTAAAAAAGACCATGATCTTTTTTGGAGACTTCCCCTATATCTTTTGGAGCTGTCATATCTTTTGTGGATGACTTTTTCCATAACTTTTAGTAGACTTTAATATATCTTTTTTTTTGGAAGACTTTCTATATCTTTTTTGTTGGGAGACTTTCAATAACTTTTTAGAAAAAACTTCATACTTTTTTTGGAGACCTTTCAATATTCTTTTTGTTGGAGAACACGCTAATCAATTGTTTTTTGGAAGATTTTGAAAAATAACTTTATTAGTGACTTCATATCTTTTTGGAGACTTTTCATTCTTTTTTTTCGAGACGCTTCATAAGTTGTGTTAGAGACTCAGTATCTTTGTTTTGGAGAACTTCGAAATATCCTTTTTTGGGGAGACTGTAATATATCTTTTTGGAGATCTTTTTCATAAATTTTTAAAGACTTCATGTCTTTTTGGAGACCGTTACACAGACTGATAACACAGACCTTCAAAATTTAACTTTTAGAGAACCCTTCCATATCCTTTTTGGAGATCTTCATATTCTTTTTGGGAGAAACTTCCTTAGGACTTTTTAGAGAGACTTTAATATCTTTTTTTTTGGGAAGACTGTCAATATCGTGTTTTTTACAGACTTCAATATTCCTTTTTTGTGAGGACTTCATAACGTTTTTTGTTAGTGAGCTGTCATATACCTTTTTGGGACTTCATATCTGTTTTGGAGGAACTTTATAACTTTTTGGAGACTTTCTAACTTTTTTCATAGTATGGAGTTTTCATAACTTTTTAGAGACCTTATATCCTTTTTTTAAACTTTTCAATAATACTTTTTGCGTTATTTTGTTTCATAACTTTTTTAGAGACTTTATATGCTTTTTGGAGGAACTTCATTAACTTTTTGGAGACTTTCCCCATTCCGTTTTTTGGAGAACTGTCTAATAACTTTTAGAGACTTTTTAATATAACAATTTTATTACTTAAGTATCTTTTTGGAGGACCTTCATAACTTTTTAGAGACTTCATAATCTTTTGGAGGAAACTTCAATTATCTTTTTGGAGACTTTCCATAACTTTTTAGAGACCTTCCGATAGTTCCTTTTTTTGGAGACTCCCATATCTTTTGGAGACTTCATACATCTTGTTTAAGAGAACTTTCCCATAACTTTTTTAGAGGACCTTTCAATATCTTTTTTTGGAGACTCATATTCCTTTTCTCGTGGAAGACTTCCATAAAACTTTTTGGAGCCTTTCATAACTTTTTTTTTTTTAGTAGACCTTTTTCGCATATGTTTTTGGGAGACCTTATGATCTTTTTTTGCATGACTTCATGAAACTTTTGAAACTCTATTTATTCTATATTGGTGTTCTCACACATTCGAAATACTTCGAACTTTTTAGAGACTTTTAATATATTTTTGTGAAGATCTTTTATATCTTTTTTGGAGACCTTCAAATTCTTGGTTTTTGGAGGACTTCCATAATTACTTTTTAGAGGAGCGTTCTATGTGTTTTTTTGGAGACCCTTCATAAAATAATCTTTTTGTCGACTTTTGAAATCTTTTTGGTTGAATTTCATTAACTTTTTTGGATGACCTTTACCATCTTTTTTGGTATGACTTTTCATATTCTTTTTTGGGAGGGTCTTCAATTCTTTTTGGAGACTTCATAATCTGTTTTTGGGAGAACTTCCTCATAACTTTTTTGTGAGACCTTTTCACAATCAATTTTGGAGACCTTCATATCTTTTTTGAGACGTTCAGAAAATATTTTGTGGAGACTTCATATCTTTTTTAAGACTTCATATCTTTTTTTGGGGTCTTTATAACTTTTTTAGAGTACCTTCATATCTTTATGGAATTGCTTTCATTGATCTTTTTGGTGAGATTTCTTCATAACTTTTTTTAGACTATATCTTTTGGAGATTTTCCATATCTTGTTTGGTAAGACTTAAGTATTGAACTCTGTTTTAAAGATCTTTTCATTATATTTTTTGAGAACTCATATCTTTTTTTTGGAAGACCTTTCATAGTCTTTTTTGGGACTTTATATCTTTTTGGTGGAGACTCATTTTTTTTGGAGACTTTCCAAAATAACTTTTTTAGAGAAACTTCATATTTCTTTTTGTTGGAGACTTCATATCTATATAGAGACTTCAAAAAAATCCTTTTTTTGGAGAAATCTTTCCTTTTTAGATGACTTGTTCCAATATTCCTTTTGGAGGCCATATCTTTTTTTGGAGACTTCATATCTTTTGGGGACTTTATATCTTTTTGGAGGCTTCATAACCTTTTTAGAGACTTCATATCTTTTTTGGAGACTTCCATAACTTTTTTTTAGAGGACTCCATATCCTTTTTTTGGAGACCATATGTCGTTCATGTGAGGTACCTTTAAAAACAATCATTGGAGATCTAATGGTACCTTTGTGGAGACTCACTATCGATGGCAAGCAAAACTTCATAACTTTTTCTTCCTCATAACATTGATTTGACTCATATCTTTTTTTTTGGGGACTTTCATTTCTTTTTGAAGGACTTTAATAAACTTTTGAGTGAGACTCATATCTTTTTTGGAGACCCTTCCAATAATCTTTTTTTGGAGACTTCAAAATATCTTTTTGTTTGGAGAACCTTCGAATAACTTTTTTTAGATGACTTTTAATATCTTTTTGGGAGATCTGAATTATCTTTTTTTTTTAAAGACCTTATTATATATTTTTGGAGACTTTCATAACTTTTAGATACTTCATATCTTTTTGGAGACTTCATAACTTTTTAGAGACTTCATATCTGTTTGGAGACTTCATATCTTTTTGGAGACTTATTATATTTTTGGAGACTTCATATCTTTTTGGAGACTTCATAACTTTTTAGAGACTTCATATCTTTTTGGAGACTTCATAACTTTTTGGAGACTTCATAACTTTTTAGAGACTTCATATCTTTTTAGAGACTTCATATCTTTTTGGAGACTTCATAACTTTTTAGAGACTTTATATCTTTTTGGAGACTTCATATCTTTTTGGAGACTTCATATCTTTTTGGAGACTTCATAACTTTTTGGAGACTTCATATCTTTTTGGAGACTTCATAACTTTTTAGAGACTTCATATCTTTTTGGAGACTTCATATCTTTTTGGAGACTTCATTTCTTTTTGGAGACCTCAAAACTTTTTAGAGACTTCATATCTTTTTGGAGACTTCATAACTTTTTAGAGACTTTCATATCTTTTTTGGAGGACTTTCATTACTCTTTTTGGGAGACTTCATTAACTTTTTTTAGAGATTTACATAATCTTTTTGGAGACTTCATATCTTTTTGGAGACTTCTATTTTTTTGGAGACTTCATAACTTTTAGAGACCTTCATATCTTTTGGAGACTTCATATCTTTTTGGGAACAGACTTCATATCTTTTTGAAGAATTCATAACTTTTTAGAAACTTCATAACTTTTTGGAGACTTTATATCTTTTTTGGAGACCATATCTTTTTGGAGACTTCATAACTTTTTAGAGACTTCATATCTTTTTGGAGACATTTATATCTTTTTTTAGACACTTTATAACTTTTTAGAGACTTTCATATCTTTTTGGAGACCATATCTTTTTGGAGACCATAACTTTTTAGAGTTTTCATATCTTTTTGGAGACTTTTTCATAATTTTTTAGAGACTTCATATCTTTTTGGAAGACTTCATATCTTTTTGGAGACTTCATATCTTTTTGGAGACTTCATAACTTTTTAGAGACTTCATATCTTTTTGGAGACCATATCTTTTTAGAGACTATAAATTTTTAGAGACTTCATATCTTCTTTTAAGAGACTTCATATCTTTTTAGGGACTTCATAACTTTTTAGAGACTTCATAACTTTTTTAGGGTATCATATTTTTTTAGAGACTTCATATCTTTTTGGAGACTTTCATATCTTTTTGGAGGAGACTTCAAAACTTTTTAGAGCCTTCATATCTTTTTGAGACTTCGTATCTCTTTTTAGAGACTTCATATCTTTTTGGAGACTTTCATATCTTTTTGGAGACTTTTCATAATTTTTTAGAGACTTCATATCTTTTTTGGAGACTTCATATCTTCTTGGAGATTTTTTCAAAACTTTTTGAGACTTCATATCTTTTTGGAGACTTCATATCTTTTTGGAGACTTCATAACTTTTTAGAGACTTCATATCTTTTTGGAGACTTCATATCTTTTTGGAGACTTCATAACTTTTTAGAGACTTTATATCTTTTTGGAGACTTCATATCTTTTTGAAGACTTCATATCTTTTTGGAGGCTTCATTTTTTTTGGAGACTTCATAACTTTTTAGAGCCTTCATATTTTTTTGGAGACTTCATATTTTTTTTGGAGACTTCCATAACGTTTTTTAGAGACTTCAGTATCTTTTTTGGATACTTTCATAACTTTTTAGAGACTTCATATCTTTTTGGAGACTTCATATCTTTTTGGAGACTTCATAACTTTTTAGAGACTTCATATCTTTTTGGAGACTTCATAACTTTTTGGAGACTTCATAACTTTTTGGAGACTTTATATCTTTTTGGAGACTTCATATCTTTTTGGAGATTTCATATCTTTTTGGTAGACTTCATAACTTTTTAGAGCCTTCATATCTTTTTAGAGACTTCATAACTTTTTGAGACTTTCATTATCTTTTTGGAGACTCATATCTTTTTGGAACTCATAACTTTTTAGAGACTTAATATCTTTTTGGAGACTTTCATATCTTTTTGGAGACTTCATTTTTTTTGGAGACTTCAAATTTTTTAGAGACTTCATTTCTTTATTGGAAACCTCATAACTTTTTAGACTTCATATCTTTTTGGAGACTTTCATATCTTTTTGGAGACTTCATAACTTTTTAGAGACTTCATATCTTTTGGAGACTTCATATCTTTTTGGAGACTTCATATCTTTTTTGAGACTTCATAACTTTTTAGAGACTTCATATCTTTTTGGAGACTTCATATCTTTTTAGAGACTTCATTCATATCTTTTGGGAGACTTCATAACTTTAGAGCCTTTCATATCTTTTGGGAGGAACTTTCATAACTTTTTAGATACTCATATTCTTTTTGCGATACTTCATAATTCTTTTTGGAGACTTCATAATCTTTTTGGAGACTTCATAACTTTTTGGAGACTTCATAATTTTTTAGAGACTTCATATCTTTTTTGAGACTTCATAACTTTTTAGAGACTTCATATCTTTTTGGAGACTTCATATTTTTGGAGACTTCATAACTTTTTAGAGACTTCATATCTTTTTGGAGACTTCATAACTTTTTAGAGACTTCATATCTTTTGGAGACTTCATATCTTTTTGGACTCATATTTTTTTAGACCACTTCATATCTTTTTGTGAGACTTTCATATCTTTGTTAGAGACTTCATTACTTTTTTGGAGAACTTATAACTTTTTTAGAGACTTTCATAACTTTTTGGAGACTTCATATCTTTTTGGAGACTTCATAACTTTTTAGAGACTTCATATCTTTTGGAGACTTCATATCTTTTTGGAGACTTCCTAACTTTTTAGAGACTTCATATCTTTTTGGAGACTTCATATCTTTTTGGAGACTTCATATCTTTTTGGAGACTTTATAACTTTTTAGAGACTTCATATCTTTTTAGAGACTTTATATCTTTTTGGAGACTTTATAACTTTTAAGAAACTTCATAAATCTTTTGGAGACTTCATAACTTTTTGAGACTTCATATCTTTTTGGAGACTTCATTACTTTTTAGAGACTTCATATCTTTTTGGAGATTTCATATCTTTTTGGAGACCATAACTTTTTAGAGACTTCATATCTTTTTGGAGACCATATCTTTTTGGAGACTTCATATCTTTTTGGAGACTTCATAACTTTTTAGAGACTTCATATCTTTTTGGAGACTTCATATCTTTTTGGAGACTTCATATCTTTTGGGAACGTTCATACTTTTAGAGGACTTTCATATCTTTTTTGGGAGACTTCATATTCTTTTTCGAGACTTCATATCTTTTTGGAGAACTTCATATCTTTTAGGAGACTTTTCATTAGTTTTTTAGAACTTCATATCTTTTTTTGGAGACTTCAATATCTTTTTGGAGGACTTCATATCTTTTTAGAGACTTCAATATCTTTTGTGGGAGACTTCAAAAACTTTTTAGAGAACTTCATATTTCTTTGGAGACTTCATATCTAATTTTTGGAGACTTCATATCTTTTTGGAGACTCATAAATTTTTAGAGGACTTCATATCTATTTTTGAGACTTCATACTTTTTTGAGGACCATATCTTTATGGAAGGACTCATCATCTTTTTTGGGAGACTTCATATCTTTTTGAGACTTTCATAACTTTTAGAGACTTCATATCTTTTTGGAGACTTTTATATCTTTTTGGAGGACTTTTCATATCTTTTTGGAGGACTCATTAACTTTTTAGAGACTTTCATATCTTTTTGGAGACTTCATATCTTTTGGAGACTTCATAACTTTTAGAGACTTTATATCTTTTGAGACTTCATTTCTTTTTGGAGACTTCATATTTTTTTGGAGACAATATCTTTTTGGAGACTTTCATATCTTTTTGGGGACTTCATAACTTTTTAGATTACTTCATATCTTTTTGAGAACTTCCATAACTTTTTAGAGACTTCATACTGTTTGGCAGACTTTCATATTCTTTTTGGGACTTATTATATTTTGAGACTTCATATCCCCTTTTTGGAGACTTCATAAATTTTCTTTTAGGAGACTTCATATCTTTTTTGGAGACTTCATATCTTTGGAGACTTCATAACTTTTAGAGACTTTTATATTTTTTTAGAGACTTCATATCCTTTTGGAGACTCCATAACTTTTTAGAGACTATTATATATTTTTGGAGGATTTCATATCTTTTTGTGAACCTTTCATTATCTTTGGGAGACTTCATAAACTTTTTAGAGGCCTTCATATCTTTTTAGAGACTTCATAACTTTTAGAGACTTCATATCTTTTTGGAAAGACTTCATATCTTTTTTGGAGACTTTCATTTTTTTTTGGAGCCTCAAAAACTTTTTAGAGACTTTCATCTTTTTGGAGCACTCTAAACTTTTTTACGAGAGCTTTCATTACTCTTTTGAGCAGGACTGCATTTCTTGTGGCAGACCTTCGACTCAGAGACGCCGTCGTGTGTGTAACGAGGCGGCGATTTGGCATAGCTTTGGTGACGCGGCGGAATGCGCACCGTGATGACCGTTGCATATGCTTGCTCTTTTGAGGAGAGCTTCATATTTTTTTCGTGGTTGTCTTTTGCGGCGGAGCTTTCATAACTTTTTATAGTGGGCGCATGCGGCGCCGCATGCGAGGATGTCCATCTCATACTTTATGTATAACTGAGGGGAAGACGATATCTATAATTATATATACTTCTGTTTGCTATGAGGCATGTGCGTTCATACGTTCAGAGTTTTATGCATCAAGCGTGAGTACTTGCCAAAACTTTTTAGATGGAATCAATCAATTATTAGATGGCTCATATTCTTCTCATATAAGGAGAATCGTGTAATATATCATTATCTTATGGATAGTAAGACTTGCTTATACTATGATCGATGTCATTATAGGATTGAACTTTCGAAACTTCAGTTTAAGGCATAATGCTGTTTACGAGCATTTTATTGCTGGGGGCATTTCAAAGTTTGACTTTGCATCATCTTAGTTAGTGCAGGCATGTCAGAATACTTCAGTATATAGTCTGGTATTGTGTGTTAAGTGTGGATGAGTCTGTGTGTTGTATAACTTTTTAGAGACTTCATATCTTTTTCTAGACCTCTTTTTTGAGACTTCATAACTTTTTAGAGGCTTCATCATACCTTTTTGGAGACTTCATAACTTTTTAGAGGCTTCAATATCTTTTGGGAGACTTCATATCTTTTTTGAGACTTCATATCTTTTTGGAGGGAGACTTCATAACTTTTTAGAGGACTTCATATCTTTTTGAGGGACCATATCTTTTTAGGAGACTTTCAAACATTTTTTAGTATACTTCATAATCTTTTTAGAGGACTTCATATTTTTTGGAGACTCATAACTTTTTAGAGACTTCATAACTTTTAGAGACTTCATATTTTTTAGGAGACTTCATATCTTTTTGAGACTTCATATATCTTTTGGGAGACTTCATAACTTTTTAGAGACTTCATATTCTTTTTGTGAGACTTCATTATCTTTTTGGTAGGACTTTATATCCTTTTTGGAGACATTCAATTCTTTTTGGGAGACTTCATTAACTTTTTAGAGACTGCATATCTTTTTGGAGACTTCTTCTTCTTGGAGATTTGCAAAACTTTAGAAGACTTCATTATTCTTTTGGAAGACTCATATCTTTTGGAGACTCATAACTTTTAGAGGATGATTCATACTCTTTTTGGGAGGGACTTCATATCTTTTTGGAGACTTCATAACTTTTTTAGGGTAATTATATTTTTTTTGGAGACTTCATATCTTTTGGGAGACTTCATATCTTTTTGGAGAACTTATTATCTTTTGGTGAGAGTGACGTTTTATAAAGCTGTTATTATTGAGTTGAAATAGCTAAGTGTAATATCTTAGTGTGGTATAGAGACTCGTTCATCAATGAGGCATTATTTGGAGGGATCGTGTCATAAAACTAGTTTGTCGTATGGATGACTTGTCGTTTAGAGATTATAAGCTTTGTTGAAAAAGACGGGTATACTTCATAGATAACGGAATGTCATCCTTAGACGAAATCTTCATATCTTTTTGGAGACTTCTGTTAATCTATTTATCATGCGCCGAATACGTATTCTATAACACTTAACCTTTATTAAACTTGTTGCTTGTATATGAACACCTCTATTTAGTTGAGATATGTCAGCTATCATTTTTATGCTCGGGGAAGACTTTTCATGAAAAAGTGTCTTAGTGAGCATTATATAGGCACTTCATTGTTGGAGAACTTCATATCTTTTTGGAGACTTCATATCTTTTTGGGAACTTTCATAACTTTTTAGAGCCTTCAATCTTTTTAGAGACTTTTCATAACTTTTTAGAGACTTCTTATCTTTTTGGAGACTTCATATCTTTTTGGAGACTTTCATAACTTTTTAGAGACTTCATATCTTTTTGGAGACTTCATATCTTTTTGGAGACTTCATATCTTTTTGGAGATTTCATAACTTTTTAGAGACTTCATATCTTTTTGGAGACTTCATAACTTTTTAGAGACTTTATATCTTTTTGGAGACTTCATATCGTTTTACTAGTGTGGTCACTCACCTGCATATGAGACCATAACTTTTTTAGAGATTTCATATCTTTATTTGGCGACCTCACTTATCAGTCATCTCATTTATTGGATGACTGCATGGAGTCTTCATATTTTTTTGAAGACTTCATAACTTTTTAGAGACTTCATATCTTTTTGGAGACTTCATATCTTTTTGGAGACTTCATATCTTTTTGGAGACTTCATAACTTTTTAGAAACTTTCATATCTTTTTGGAGACTTTATATCTTTTTGCGAGGCAGACCTCAATTTTCGGTCTCTATTCTGAATATTGGCACTCACTTAGGACCATATTCTCTACCTGGGCAACAGTCACCTACTCTACTCTTAATCTTTTATTAGTCGAGTACGTGTTAACATCATTCATATTTAGAGCGAGATCTCCTCATATAACTTTTGATGATGTACCTTTTATCGGTTGCTTGTGGTATTGATGCAGAAGCCATCCATCATGTTCGCTGTGTTGTCGAGAGAGAATATCTTGAACCCTCTATTAGGAGGTGGACATCATAAAGTCTTCATATATGGCACGAGACATTCATTCAAAATGGTTTTCTTAGGAGCAACATAGGTTAAGCGAGTTCATTAACATAATTATTTGCAGGAGCTCATGTGCTCTCATTCCTAATTAGTGTGGAGACTTTCATATCTTATGGTATCTAGGAGAACTTTCAATTAACCTTTGGTGTCAATAGATGGTGACTCACCTAATCTGTTGTATAGACGAAACTTTAGGAATATTCTGTCGTTAGAGACTTCATTAACATTGTTGAGACTTCATATTGTTTTGTTTAGAGACTCATTATCTTTTTGCGAGACTTCATTAACTTTTTTAGAGACTTCTAGTAACTTTTTTAGTATAGACAAGTGATTATGTTTATGTGATGTTCTGATGGAGACTTATATGTTACAAGTTAGTCACTTTGTGTAATGGAATGGACTTCATATTTTATTTGAGACTTCATAGACTTATATGAGTGTAGAGACTTCAAGAGTGTGTGTCGTTTGTGTGTTGAGGTAGTGGTTCATGACTTTTTGGAGACGGTCATATCTTTTTTGAGACTTCATATCACTTTTTAGAGACTACATATCTTTTTTGATGACTTCATATCGTTTTTGGAATACTCATATCTTTTTGGAGACAATATCTTTTTGGAGACTTTCATATCTTTTTGGAGACTTCCATATCTTTTTGGAGACTTCATAACTTTTTAGAGATGTGCTGTCATGTTTAGATGACTACGTTTTGGAGACTTCATATTCTTTTTAGTTGTGATGTAGCTTGTCTAGTGATGTGCTGTGTGTTGTGTGTAGACTTGCTAGTGTCTTTTTGGAGACTTCATAGTTTTTTAGAGACCATATCTTTTTGGAGGACTTCATATTCTTTTTGGAGGACTTCATATCTTTTAGAGACTTCATATTCTTTTTGAGACTCTTCAAAAATCTGTGGTGTTTGTGTGTGTGATGGTGTGCATAGTATTCTGTTTTTTGGAAGTGTATCAATGTCTATGGATCTTTATTGGAAGTTCAGCACTTACTATCTCATACTCTGTGTGTTGTGCAATGACCTAGTTCCTAGGACTTACTGTAAGAAAATATGATGCTTCGAGTATCTTTTTGGACATGAGAACACGTTTCATATCTTTTTGAGGACCATGATGGGCCTCCATTTATAAGATTTGGAGAGACCCGTGTCGAGTTGTGGCCCAGAAAAATTTTACCCATTGAGAAGGAGCCACATGCGATGATTCTTTTTGTTGCAGAAATTTTCATATCTTTTTGAATGGAGGACTTCATAACTTTATTAGATACTTCAGATATCTTGTGTTTCGCGCCGCCAATTAGGACCCATGAGTAATGCTTCAAAGGTATTCGGAGACCTTTCATAACATTAAATTATAAGATTACTTCATAGTCTTTGGGCCATTATAGAAAGATTAGTCACCTTGTGTGTGTGGAAGACAGAACATAGCATATTATCCCAAAAATTTACTTTGGAGACCATGACTTTTTAGAGACTTTTATATCTCTTTTGGCAGACTTCATAATCTTTTTGTGAGACATTCATATCTTTTTGGAGACCATAACTTTTAGAGACTTCATTATCTTTTTGGAGACTTCATATCTTTTTTGGAGACTTCATAACTTTTTAGAGAGTTTCATAAATCTTTATCTCTCCCGGCCAAAAATCTCTC
>JABUQX010098599.1:0-2500 GCA_015478945.1 Trachelipus rathkii
CGCATGTCCCGACGTCTGACTGTGATAAACGTGTGACATGACATATTGGTTACATACGACTAGATAGTAATGGTAGCATACAATTTAAGCATCACTACTAGTCATATATATATATGACTTTTAAACTACACTATTAAACTAGTATCACGAAAATCTTATTCCACTGAACTTAACTATATAATTAAAAGAACACATAGCTGTATTAGTACTACTATACTATGTAAATATCTAAAAATATCATATTAAAAATTTTATAATCACACTCCTCTGATGTGAAGCTAACATAAAATTAATCACTTGAAAATATAAGTAGCTGAAATGAACGCTTATAATTAACATATAAATAACATCCTTAAAACCTAAAGAACATTAAACTAAAGTTACAAATTAACGTAATTTGTACCCTACCAGTTAAAATATATAATATAATAAATATTACTTATTATATAATCATAAAATAATTCACTCACCCTTTAAAATTTGTTGGGTAAAAAATTTTAAGATTTTATTAAATCGTGTTAAAAATAATTCTATTCCCAGAAAACTCAAGCGTTTTTTTCCATGGTTCAAAAGAAAGAGAACCAATAAAGAATTGCTGGTGATCAGCATGAAAATACCTGAAGATGATTCCCAGAGCCAATTCCTATAACGAGAATTCTGGTACCAAAATTCATCCCCCTGCTGACGTTACCTTAGGGGACGATTAAATACCACGAGTTTAACGAAGTTTGAGTAAGGAATATGACAGCACGCAACATTATATTAATATGAGCGGCGACTATGTAGCAAATATATGATGCAGAGATCATACTATAAAAACTTATTCTTATGGGGAAAAAATGAAAGGACAAAAATTAATTACTTCAATTCAGTTGTGACGTCAGAAACTCAAATAGCAATTAAGGATATATAAAAATAATGAATAATATCTAGAAGAAAATATTATAATGAGTATATATAGAAATTTATAGTAATAGCAAAAAAGGTAAAACTTATACATTAAAATAACTAATAAATAGATGATTTATTAGATTATTTTTCAGATATTATATTTATAATATATATTTATAATTATTAAATTAATATATTAGTATATATAATGATAGATTAAATGATATCTATATATATAATATTCAAAGATGATTAGGCGATATATAATCCAGCACCTTCGGATTCAATTCCGAATCCGAATCCGTAAATTGGTTTGTGAAAGTTTAATTCCGATATCCGATATCCACTGTAAAACGGCTTAGAATACACGAAATACGACACTGAAAGAAATCGAATATCAAAAATTTCGATATCGAAAGATATCGAGTATTAAAAAATATCAAAACGCATAACACACAAACTTATGTCATTAATCTTTCTGACTAACATATTTATCGGAGATATTATATCTAAAACGTAGTTTAACACATTACTTGTGTATTATTTTATATTTATACGCGCGCATATGATCAGTACATATTTTTGCCAATAACCAGTATATTATATATACGTATTAATAATATTATTATATCTATCAAAATTTATTATGATATTTCAAATGTACATTGGAGCATATATTTATAAATTAGAATACATAGTATAATAATGAAAATACAAGTAAAAATAAAGAGAAATAATAGAATATATAATTAATATAAATAAAATAAAAATACGTAGATAAATCATTATAAAATAAAAATATACTTAATAATTAAACTATGCCTAATTTTAGACTAGGAATCGAATTCAATCTATAATATATTTATATATATTAACGTATGTCTACTGTACTTTCCTCAAAATTTCTATTAAATTATATATATATAAAATTAAAGAAATAATAAGAAAAAATATTATACATATATTAAAATATGGAGTATTAATAATGAGATTATTATATAATATGTAATGATACTAGTAATTAACTAACTATAATATTTAGAGAGTAATTAATCCTATTGTAATATCTTTTAGGCTGCTATAAAGTTAAAATTTATTAATATATCTTAAGACAAGAGTTGTTTTACATATAATTACAATGTCATAACTAAAAGAAAAATTAACAAATAGAGCCAATTAAATTCTACCCATTTATCAGAATTAAACATAACACACTAATAATGTAAAAAAATAAATGTATGTTATTTAAACATATCATCTTTAAATTATTAGTTTTTCCAATGGTTTTCAGAAAGTACTCCTATTTCTCCTAATGGTATTATATGATTAGCCGAAATAATAATAGAAATATGCATCTTGATTTGCTCTTACATCCTGTTATTGGCTCCTAAATGGTGATGCAATTTTTATTCAGAATGTAATTTCAAAAAAACTTATATATACGACAATACATTTTTGTATGCGATTTTAGTTATTGAGACAATCAGAATAGTACAGAATAGACACCGAGTTGATCCAGCAGTATCGGATCGAGTTCTGAATCCGAACCGTACGTATTGACGAAAATAGTGCGAATGCTATCGAAATTTCCACACACGGTATATCTCCG
>JABUQX010098599.1:7500-15362 GCA_015478945.1 Trachelipus rathkii
GAACAGGAAGAGGCGAAATGGTAAATAATCCGCGACACCAACAGATACTCAGAGCGGTCAAATCAAGGGAAATAGTTGAACTCTTTATGATAGAGTCATAAGATAACGTGATTCAGTGGCAATACTCTACACAACAGTATTCCATTGTATGAAGTTGAGGCTTGAGTGTAATTGAGTGTCGCTTGATCAAGTCGAGCGTTGAATGATTATCGTAGGAATTTATGGTGAGAAATTAAAAAAAAAAAAAGAGGAAAATGAAGATAAGGGAAAGAGGAAAAAATGGAACAGAGCTCTAGGTGTGTGTGTGGTGTGTTGTGTGTGTGTTGTTGTGTGTGTGGTGTGTGTGGTTTGGTGTGTGAGAGAGAGGAGAGGGATAGGGAGAGAAAGGGAGAGGAGAGAGGGAGAATTGCTAGAGAGAGAGGGGGAGGTAGGAAGGGGACGAGGAAGAGAGAGAGAGAAGAGAGAGAGAGAGAGAGGAATCCTTTACGTTTTAATCCATTCAAAAGAATCATTTAACGAATATCTTATATTAAAGACTCCCCCACATACAACCACACTCTACTACTAATACTACATAAACTGATAATAATAATATAATTAATAATATAAATAATAGTAATAAATATAAAAAATAGTATATGATCGAGCAACACGACTGAAATTATTTTTATTCCAAACCTTTAGCAAAAAAAAATGGCAAAAAGAAAAAAAAAAAAAAAAAAAAAAAAAAAAAAAAAAAAAACCTGTAATAATAAATCAAATAACGAAGAAAAGCAAATTTCTCTTCCAAATCTTTTAAAATAATAGTGAAAAATAAAAAAATAAAAAGAAATCTATTAACAATAAAAAAGTAATAAAATAGGTATTTTTGAAAAGAAAAAGAAAAAACTATAATAAATAGTTTAGATATTTTGATCGGGGTTTAATTTATTATATTTTATCTTTCATATAATTTATTTTTACTTATTTAATTATTAATTGTGTACGCATTTTTGTTTGGTTTAGAGAAGGATAAGTCTGAAAACTCTTGTCTTTTGTCCATGGAAAATATATTATTATGGTACAATTATTGTATATCTTATAGTATTTATATAAATAATATAATATAATATATAATAATATAATAATATTAATATCGAGTTATAGTATATATTATAGCTTACTATTTATATATATTATATATATAATATATATATTTATATATATATAATATATTATATTTATAATATATATAATTAATATGTATAAGTATATATAATTGCATATTATAATATAGTAATAGTAATATAATATTATAAAATATATATATATATATATATAAATATATATGATATATATATCAATTATACTTATGAAATGTACTTATATAATATATATTATATATTTATTATATATAGATCATTTATATATAATTTATATTATATATAGCTATATTATATATTTATATATGTATATATATATAAGCATATATATATAAATATATATATATATATTATATATATATATATATAATAATTATATATATAAAGTATTTTATATAATACATAATTATATAATAATATATATTATAATATATATAAATATATATATATATATTATATATATTTAATATATATATATTATATATTATATTGTATTAAATAAATATATATAATATTATTATTAATCTATATACTATATTTCACATAGTTGATGCAAATAATTATAATGATTTAAATAATAGGTCAATGGATGATATATAATAATAAGTTGATTCATATTTATAATATATATTCAGGTATTAATATATCTTTAAGAGATTAGTCTTATTAAATTTATATAAATTATATAATATTATAATATTATATATACTATATATTAATATTATAATAATAGTATATAATAGTATTATAATATATAATAATATATAACAGTATATAATATAATATATAAATATATTATATTATATATAGTAAATATATATAATATACTATATTATATATTAATATAAATTAAAATATCAAAAAATATATATCGATTGTATATTGAATTGAGCTAACCTGGTCACAAATCAATTATCGATCTATAATATATATATATCAGTAATAAATATATATATAGTATTTAATATTATAGTATATATATATTTATTATGATATATATATATTTATATATTATGTATATATATATAATATTTATAATTAATATATATATTAATATATAATAGTAATAAATTTATATATATAATAATTAATTTATATTATTAATTTATTTTAAAATATAGTATATATAATAATTATAAGTATTATATTTATAATTATAATATTATATATTTATCTTATATTTATATATATAAGTAATAATATTATATATATAATATATAAAAGTTATATATTAATAGTATAATATATATTATAAATAATACTATTATATTATATATATATATATATTATATTAAATACTATATACTATGGTGATCCTAAAAGTTCATTTACTAGCGCGCCGAGGAGTTGAATAGAGAGGTCCGAGACTTACACTATTTGTTTCATGTGGCAAAAGTCAAGTGAGTCACAGCTACACGAATAAAGTTATAATCACTTCTGGCTCTTTTTTTTTGAATAAAAGTGAGTCCCTCACGGGCTTTGCTCTATTCGAAGAGTGGAACTTTCTAGGAATTTTCTTTCTGGGATTCTCGTGAAGTATCGAAATTAACATAATGACCAGATCGGTACACATTTTAACTCTAAACTCACGGCTAGCCTACTAAACTACACGTAACCTAACCTAGCCTAACGAGCTACATAACTAACTAACATAACCTAACTAACTACTAACCTAACATAACCTAGCTAACTAAAACAAACATAAATACCTAACATAACCTAACCTAGCCTAAACTTATCTCTGACTCGCTTAAAACTTTTCTTTCCAAAGTTTTTACGTGTACTCGAATTAAAAAATATTTACCAACTTTTTTATATTTTCTAATTAGGGTTTGCCGACGCATCGGGTTAAGAAGCTCTTTAATGATCATTTTATTTCTCTTCTCTCTGACCCTTGGTACTCCTCTTCCCTTTGGTGTTTTGATAATTCTTATGCTAAGCATGTTTGGATATATCGAAAGTTTGCTAGAATTTCTTTGAAGCACACTCTAGGCTCAATCTTTCATTTAAATTTCGTTGTTCTTCCAGTTTATTTCCTTTCCTGTAAGTTTAACAGCTGACTAGACGGCATCTTTTTCATCTTAAAGTATCAAAAACAGTTACTTTCCTATCTAGTCTCTCTTTATTAATGACGGTCAAGCGCTGTCATTTATTAATTTATCACTCCTGCGCGAAATAACTTCAACCTTTTAAAAACTTTGCAACATTAATTAGAAAAGCGATAACCGCAAATATATAATGTCTTGATTTTTTGACTTTTGTGGGAGTAATTAACACTCTGATTCTATTGTTATTGATCTCTCTCTCTCCTCTCTCTCTCTCTCTCTCCTCTTCTCTCTCTCTCATCTCCCTCTCTCTCTCGTCTCTGCTCCTCTTTTGATCTCACCTATCTATCTCTTCCAAAATGGAGCAGAAGAAATGATTATTTTCAATACGTCATAAACTTGAGTTAATGAACCTCACTATGATGGCTCGATTAGACCATAATTTAATTATTAAACCGTTTCTTAAATAACTTAGTATTTTATAATAATGTTGATAATCATAAAGTTCGCGCCTAACAGCATTACCTATAGCAGGAGGGAATGTTAGGCAATTGCTAGCTTAGGAAGATACCTCTGTTTACTAAAGTGAAAGATTGTGATCTGATCCTCCATCCTATCTTCTGGAGGATCAATTCGTTTTTCTAATTCACAAGTTTCCTGATTTGATTCCCTGAGTCCTTAAATGACTTCTCCACACACTCAAAGTTTTTTTCTGTTTGGTAAGATTGAGTTCGATCCTGAGGTGCCTTAAACGACTTCTCCAGCGCACCCCAGTTACTTGTGCGTAAGTTGAGTTTGATTCCTGGAGGTGCTTAAAGACTCTCACACACTCAGTTATTGTTCTGTAGATTTGAGGTTTGATTCCTGTGTGCATTTAAAGACCTTCTCCACAACCCAGGTTAAATGTTCTGTAGAATTTGCGGTCGATCCGAGGTGCCTTAAGGACTTCTCCAGCACCACCTCAGTTACTGTTCTAGATTTGAGGTTCGATTGCCGAGTGCCTTTAAAATTGCTTCTCCACACACACCCAAGTCTTGTTCTTAATTTTGAGGTTCATTCCTAGGTTGCTTAAAGACTCTCCAACACCTCAGTTAATTTTCTGGTAGATTTGAGGTTCAGATTACCTGAGGTGCCTTAAAGACTTCATCCACACCACCTCAGTTTCTTGTTCTGTATATTGGGGTTCGATTCCCTGAGGTGCCTTTAAAGACTTCTCCACACAACCTCAGTTACTTGTTCTGTAGATTTGGAGGCCGATTCCCGAGTGCCTTTTAAACGACTCTCAAACCATCATTTTACTTGTCTGAGGATATATGAGGTTCGATTCCTGAGGTGCTTAAAGACTTTCACACTATAACCTCAGTTAACTTGTTCGTAATTTGAGGTTCGTTCCTGAAGGGCTTTAAAAGACATTTCCAACATCAGTTACTTGTTCTGGAGATTTTAGGTCGAATTCTGAGGTGCTTAAAGACCTTCTTCCACACACCTCCGTAACGTTGGTTCGTAGATTAGAGGTTAATTCCCGAGTGCCTTTAAAGACATCTCCACACCACCGTCATATATTGTTTTGTAGATTTGAGTTGATTCCCTAGTGCTTAAAGACTTCTACCACACATTCGTAACCGTCGTTACTTTGTTAATTGGTTCGACCCTGAGGTGCGTTTAAAGACTCTCCACCACCTCAGTACTTTTCTGAATTGAGGTTCGTCCTGAGTCCTTTAAAGATTCTCACAACCACTCAACTTACTGTTCTTTAATTGAGGTTCGATTCCCGAGGTGCATTTAAAGACTTTCTCACTCTCCGACCGTCAGTTAATTTGTCTGTAGATTTGAGGTTCGATCCCTGAGTGCTTTAGAAGAGACTTCTCCACACCTAGTCTGGTTCTGTAGAATTTGAGGTTTCGATTCCTGAGTCTTTTAAAGACTTCTCCCACCACCTCATTACTGTTCTGTAGATTGAGGTTCGATTCCACGAGTGCTTAAAGACTTCTCCACAGTCCACTCGACTTGTTCTGTAATTGAGGTTCATTCCCAGAGTCTTTAAAGAACTTCCCCCCACCTACAGTTACTTTCTGTAAATTTAGGTTCGATTCCTGAGGTGCTTAAAGACTTCTCACCGACCTCATTACTGTGTTCTGTAGATTGAGGTTTGATTCCTGAGGCTTAAAGACTTCTCTCCAACCCCTAGTTACTTGTTTGTATGAGTCGATCCCTGAGTGTCTTTAAGACGCTCCAAGAACCCTTCAGTTCTTGTTCTGTAAATTGAGGTTCGATTCCTGAGTGCCTTTAAAGACTTGTTCCACAATCACATCAGTTACTGTTTCTTAATTTAACAAGAAAGATTTCAAGGACTTCCTCCACAGTCTACCGTCAGTTACTTGTTCTGTAGATTTAGGTTCGTCCCTGAGTGCCTTTTAAGACTCTCACCACCTCAGTTTTACTTGTTGATAGATTTGAGGTTCATATCCTGAGGAGCCTTTAAAGATCGTTTCCACACCAACTCAGTTTACTGTTGTAGATTGCAAGGTTCATCCCTGAGGTGCCTTAAGACTTCTCCAACACCCCAAACTCAGTATACTGTTCTGTAGATTTTTGAGGTTGATCTGAGTCTTAAAGACTATTCCACACCACCTCAGTTGACTTGTCCTGTAGATTGAGGTTCATTCACTGAAGGTGCCTTTAAAAGACTTCCCTAGACACGCTCAGTTATTGTTCCTGTAGATTGAGGTCGATTTCCTGAGGTGCTTAAAGACTTCTCAACCACCATCAGTTCTTGTCTGTAGAATTGAGTCTGATTTCCTGAGGGTGACTGTTATAGAATTCTATCCAACACACTCAATGGTTACTTGTGGTAATTGGAGTTCGATTCCTAGTGTAAAGATTCGTCACACCACTCAGTTACTTGTTCTTAGATTCTGAGGTTCGATCCCTGAGGTGCTTTTAAAGACTTCTCCAAAACCACCTTCAGTTACTGTTCTGTAATTGAGGTCGATCCCTGAGGTGCTTAAAAGGACTTCTCCACATCCACGCATCAGTTACTTGTTTTGTAGTTGAGGTGGATTCCTAGTCCGTTAAAGACTTCTCCAGCCCACTCATACTTGTCGTAGTTTTGAGGTAGATTACCCTTAGGTCTTTAAAAGACTTCTCACACACTCTCCGTTACTTGTTCTGTAGATTTGAGGTTCGATCCTGAAGGTGCCTTAAAGACTCTCCACACCACTCAGTTACTTGTCAGTACTGTGAGGTTCCGATTTCCTTGAAGGTTTCCTTTAAAGCTTCTCCACACCCACCGCAGTGTACTTGTTCTTAATTGAAGGTTCGATTCTGAGTGCCTTTAAAGACTTCTCCACACAACCTCAGTACTTGTTCTGTAGATTTGAGGTTCGATTCCCATGAGTGCCTTTAAAGACTGTTGCACGCCACATCAGTTATGTTCTGTAGCATTGAGGTCGATTCCTAGTTGTTTATAAAGAAAGACTTTCTCAGCACACCTCAGTTACTTTTCTTTAATTTGAAGTTCGATTGCCCTGGGTGCCTTTAGACTTCACCACCACCCTCATTACTTGTTTCTAGATGTGAGTCGATTCCCTGCAGTGGCCTTTAAAGTACTTCTCCACACACCTCAGTTAAATTGTCTTCGATTGAGTTCGTTCGAGTGCCGTTTAGATTCTCCACCATACCTCGTTACTTTTCTGTAGATTTGAGTTCGATCCTGAGTGCTTAAGACTTCTGCACTCCGACCACCTATTAACTGTGTTCTGTACGATTGCGGTTCGATTCCTGAGTGCTTTGTAAAAGACTTCTCCACACGACGCAGTTAAGCTGTGTCTGTGTAGATTTGCGGTCGATCCTGAGGGCCTTAAGACTTCTCCACACGCCACGTCAGTTATTGTTCTGTAGATTTGAGGTCGATTCCCGTGAGGTGCCTTTAAAGACTTCTCACACTTACCTTTCAGTTACTTGTCTGTAGATTGAGTTCGATCCTAGGTGCTTAAAGACTTCTCCCACGACAACTACCTCATCTACTGTCTGTAGATTGAGTTCGATTCCCTGTGCCTTTAAAGACTTCTCACACTACCTCATTACTTGTTCATAGATTTGGGTTCAGATCCTGAGGCCTATACAGAACTTCTCCAACCACTCATTTACTTTCTTGTGTAAGATGGAGTTCGGATCCTTGAGTGCTTAAAGACTTTCTTCAACACCACCTCAGTGTTACTGTTCTGTAGATTTTGAGGTTCGATCTGAGTCTTTAAAGCACTTCTCACGCCACTCAGCTTACATTGTCTGAGAATTTGAGGTTCGATTCATGAGGGCCTTTAAATGACTTTGCCACACCACCTCAAGTTTAACTTGTCTGTAGATTTGAGGTTCGATTCCCTGAGGTGCCTTTAAAGACTTGTCTCCACACTCAGCATCAGTTACTGTTCCGTATTGAGTTCGATTACCCTAGGTGCCTTTAAAGGACTTCTCCGCACACCACGCCTACTGTTTGTAGATTTGAGGTCAATTCCCTGAGTGCTTTAAAGCAGCTTCTTCCACACCACCTCAGCTATTGTTTGTAGATTTGAGGTTTCGATTCCCTAGAGGTGCTTAAAGAGTCTCTCAACAGGCCACTCCATATACTTGTTCGTGAGTTAGTCGATTCCTGAGGGTGCGTTAAAGACTCCCACAT
>JABUQX010098600.1:0-5000 GCA_015478945.1 Trachelipus rathkii
AAAGAGAGAGATGGGGCAGTAAAAAGCACACGGCTCAGTTGACTTTAAGCATATGAAAACGAAAACACCTAAACTTTAAGAAAAAATAATATTAAAAAAAGTTATTAATTAGTAATTACTATTTCATTACTATCGATTGATGTATTTGTTCAGTTTTTATACTAATAAACCCTTAAAAAACGTCGTCTGGCAAACACATAAGGGTTCATAATTTTTATTTTGCGCAAGATTTAGGGGGGGGGGGGGGGTGCAAGTGCCCCCCCCCTGCAACCCCCCTGCCTACGCCCATGTGTATATATATATATATATCTATATTATATATATATATATATATATATATATATATATATATAATAAAATATATATATATACTATATATATATACTATATATAATATACGGTAATATCTAGTATTTGATCTTAATATTTCTGAAAAAATTTCTGTTCAAAAAAATTTCTAAGTTCAGAAAAGTTAGTTAGTTAAGTTTTTAAGACAATTCTATACCGGCAAGCTTCTGGAAGTTAATGCAGAAGCTTGCACTAAACTAGAATTTTATTAAAACTTAACTTTAACTTTTCTGAACTTAAGAAATTTTTTTGAACTTGTAAATAATAATAAATAAGAATAATATTCAGAAGCTGCATGGACCTATCTAGATGTCCCAGTAAGCTCATAGACACACCCTTTCAGAAACAATTATGTAAATTTTAATTTAGAAGCTTATGATCATTTATCTGGGACAGTCTCGATAGGCCATGTGGTTTCTGAATTTATTATTCTTATGTATTTATTATTATGGATTGACTGGGACGTTCTAGAAGAGCCCAATGCGGCTTTTTAATTATTATTCTCAATTATTGTTGGTTGACTTGGACAGTCTAGGTAGGCCATTGGTTCTTATTATAATACTATTATCCATTAAATTACATTAATTATTACATAAATTATTCTTAATCTCTTAATTTTATGGGTGACCTGTGACATTTCTAGAGGGGCAATGCGGTTTTCTCAATTATTAATTTTTATTGGTCGACTGGGACAGTCTAAAAAGGACGATGCGGCTTCTAGTATTATTATAAATTAAAATGGAGGAGGAGAGCTCGAGGGGTCAATGCGGCTTCTTGATGATTATTTTTAATTATTAATTATTATTGTTAATTTGGAACAGTCTAGATAGGCCAATGCGCAGCTTCTTACGTATTATTCTTATTTATTATTTATTTATGGGTTGACTGGGACATTATAGAAGGGCAATGCGGCTTCTTAAATTATTATTTTTAATTATTAATTATTATTGGTTGACTGGGACAGTCCAGATAGGCCCATACGGCTTCTTAAGTATTATTCTTTTTTATTATTTATTATGGGTTGACTGGGACATTCTAGAAGGGCAAATGCGGCTTCTTAATTATTAATTTTTATTGGTTGACTGAGACAGTCTAAATAGGACCATGCGGGTTCTTAATTATTATTTTCATTTATTATGGATTGAATGGGACATACTAGAGGGGTTAATGCACCTTCATATTATTATTCTGAATATATAATTAAGAAACTGCATGTAACCTCTCTAGAATGTCCGCAGTCAACTCATATATAATAAGTAATAATATTAGAAGCCGCATTGTCCTTTTTAGACTGTCCCAGTCAACCAATAAAAATTAATAATTAAGAAGCCGCATTGGCCCCTCTAGAATGTCCCAGTCAACTCATAATAAATATCAAATAATAAATAAGAATAATACTTAAGAAGCCGCCTCGCCTATGCCTATCTAGACTGTCCCAGTCTTCCAATGATAATTAATAATTAAAAATAATAATTAAGAAGCAGCATTGACCTCTCTAGAATGTCCCAGTCAACTCATAATAAATAAGAATAATACCTAAGAAGCCGCATGGTCCTTTTTAGACTGTCCTAGTCAACCAATAAAAATTAATAATTAAAAAAGCCGCTTGGGCCTATCTAGAGTTCCAGTCACCAAATAAATAATAAATAAGAATAATACTTAAGAAGCCGCATGAGCCTATCTAGACAACTTAACGTCTATTCTTATCCTCAAAGCCAAAAATCTACCTCCTCATTGCTTTTCGTTGCGCCCTCTCCAGCATTATTGCTATGTCTGTTTTCTAATAAGGGGTGCTAAAATTGGTAGACAATATTTCAAATACTAAAAGCCTAAATATCTATTATACGACAATTATGACAAAAACAGTATATATAATTAGTCTGCATCTGGCTTTAATTTTCAATTTTTAACCCTAGGCCCTAGCTCTAAGTTCAAAATCTTACAATGGAAACAATGAAACAGCAACACTAAAGAATGTTACAGACTTACGGGTTACAATGCCAATAGTTTGTTGAAAATTGAAAAAAAATATATATTAAAAACTTCATAATGTATATAGTTTTATTTTAATTTTTTATTTCTATTGAAGTTATTAAAACACAAATATACAAAAAACAAAAAAAAATATATATATATTAAAAAAATAAAAAAAATCATGATTTCTTTATTAAAAAAATCAAGTAAAAAAATCAGTTGATTTTTTTCATTTGATTTTTTTCCTGCCATCCCTGAATTTTTAATTATGGCGTAGGCTAAACAATCTCCGAAAAATTGACCCGTGATTTTTCGTTTCTTTTCGCTCGCTATTTCACTCTTAGCGAAATTAAAAACCACGCCAAACTTACAATTGATAGTACCAGTTCATAATGTAATAAAAAGCCAATATATATATATATATATATATATAGATATATATATATATATATATATATTATATATATAGATAAATATAATATATATTATAAAAAAACAAATATATATATATATATATACTAATATATATATATATATATATATATAAATATATTAGTATATAACGGAAAAAAATTTAATATCTTATAATGAAGGAAAAATTAGAGAAGGGGGGGAATTCAAAGAAGTTTTAGTTTTTAAATTTTAATTTAAAAAATATTAAATTATAAATAATTAACGGTTGTTTAAGGGAGATTATAGATTAATATTTATATAAAAGGGAATAGAACTCTTCTTCTCTAAATTGCTGATATCCTTCCTCTTCTGTTAAACCAGCTTGTTATTATTAACCAAATCCAGAGTCAATCGCTTATCTTGAAAGGATAGGATTTTATAAAGGCTCTCTCTATATTTTATTATGGTATTATTATGTATTTTATTATTATTATTATTATAATTATTATTATTATTATTATATTATTATTATTTATTATTATTATTTTATTATTATTATTATTATTATTATTATTATTTATTATTATTATCAGTATTATTATTATTATTATTATTATTATTATTATTATTATTATTATTATTATTATTATTATTATTATTATTATTATTATTATTATTATTATTATTATTATTATTATTATTGTTAGTATTACCAGTACTCGAATGTTCTGAGTTTATTTTAACACGATTTTCACAATTAATATTAACATTGTTGATAACTTGCACTTTGGGATGAAATGTCACCTTTCTACTGTGACCTATATTTTCACGACTGTCGCCAGATGGTGGAGCAGACAGCCGTTCTAAGAGTTTTCCGAAGCTTGAGAGACATTACGTGTGGCGTTCATTTCACCATTAGCAAAAAGTAATGGATATAAAGGACATTCATTGGACTCACATCTATAAGCCCGATGTAAGAAGCGAGAATGATAATAACACAAGTCCTGAGCAGCATTATTAAAAGTGTTATTAAATCCATTATTATCCGACCTTGAATTTCGATGCTGACTGCGCCCGCGTCTCGTATTTCCTTCTTCAGCTGAGTGGTGTTGACCTTGAAGGATCAGCTGCAGAGAACCCGCCATCTCAGTCATGGCCTTTGTGAGCTCGGCCAGCTGGCGCGAAATCTGGTTGTCATCGTTACGGGCAGAGTCAGGTTTGCGCTCTTGGTCACGCGCGAGACCCGGTCGGTACGCAGTCTGTTTCAAGCTTGTCTGTGTTGGCTCGTACAGCATTAACAGACCCCCCAAGTCTGTTTGTAGTTTGTCTGTTGGTATTTTCTGTCCTTTTGGATGAAGTTTTTAAACAAATCATCTGCGACCTTGACCATACGATGGATGTTATTTTCTTCAGCCAATGTGTATACGCTCATCTGGACGTTTGTGGGAAGTTCTTCGAGAAATAGTTCGATAGCAAATTTAGGGTTATTGTCGACTAAAACATCGAAGTTCTTGTAACCAAGCACCCCTTTTACTCGATTGAGGTATTCACTTGGGAGCTCTTCAGGCCGCATTCCTTGTTTGAAAATTTCCCGAATTCGTTGGCGAAGGGCGGGAAGATAGGTTTGTTCGATATCTTTTAAAAGCAGTTGATAGGCATTTGCTTGTAATGAAAATTTAATTTTCGTATCAGTATTTGGCAAAATTAGTGGCTAACAGCGAACCACGTTCATGTGTATGATGTGTACTTGAATATCGCATTTGTAGGGGCACTAAGGCCAACTAATGACATCAATAAAGAATCAACACTGGTAATTGAACTTGAGTTAGATGACAATATAAGTCTTTAATGGTGACTTATATTCTTGTCGCCTTGGTCTTGTTTCTTGGCGGGAATTTCGCGGCGTCATTTCAAGCTCACTTTCGGAGGAGGAAGCAGATGGCTCTTCCCCTTCCTTGGAGGGTTGATTTTGTTGAGGAGAGGGCGTCTTGCCCTTCCCCCTTTTCCCTTTCAAGGAGTTCTTTGAGTGACTCGCTTGATTTTTTTGAGTCATTCTTTTAGTTGAAACCATTTTTATACTGGCTAAAATCACTGACTATTTCAATGAGTCAGATATGTTAAGCCAAAGATGGAAACTTTGTTTGAAAATTCCAAATGTGTGGAGCAGCAACGGCTTTTCTGTTACTACCCGATTTTTTTTCAATTTGAATTTAACAACGACTTATTTCTTATTATTTTCGAGATTATAGATTGTTTTAATTCTTCACGTTGTTAACTATTTGATT
>JABUQX010098600.1:10000-12500 GCA_015478945.1 Trachelipus rathkii
AAAAGTTACAGCTCTGAAAGTTTTAAAATTTTCCCTAGACTTTTTATAACATAAAATTAAGTGGGCCTCGTGCTCGTTTTGGCCATTCCTAGTTCAGGTTATGATAAGATTTGTTTTATTCTACTTAGATTTTCTCTGTGTTATCCTAACTAAAACTTATCATGAACATTTTGCCTGACTTAGCGGGTGAAATGAGACCTCACCTGATCGATCAAGTATTGAAAAGTCTATGGATTTTAAACACTTTGAGAGGGCTGTAACTTTTTTTCTTAAAAGAGAGCGACTATTTTCGTTTAGTATTCTTCATTATTATTTTTTTTAGAACTTTTATCCTGTGATTTCATAAAAATCGGGGGTTGACAACCTCTGGGTAAACGAATTAGCCAAAATATATATATATATATATATATATATATATATATATATATTATATATATATATATAATATATATAATATATATATATAATATATATATAACACATATAGAGTATATATAAGGGGCTTCGATTTTCTCGGCTTTGGCAATTATAATGCAACTATCTTTAAGTATCTCATGGATACTGATGCGAATTTTTGAGAATGTTTTAAAAATGATATAACATTTACTAAATAAGGAAAACTTTGTTGTCAGGGCCTGTCTCAAGTTCTCACTCAAGTTTGAAAATAAACAAAATAAAAAAAAATCATTACATTTTAAATTTTTATTTATATGTTCTTGTGAAGCTCTATTTCGATAAGTTTTCAACTCATAATATATATATGATATATATATATATATATATATATAGTATATATATATATATATATTATATATATATTTATATATATATAATATATAATATATATATATATATATATTAGGCGTGCGGCCGGGGTGACTTGGACCACTTTAGGTATAACTTCGTCTCCCGACTCTCCTTAATACACTTTTTGGAATTTTTTTTTTTTTTTGAAAATCAAGGCCCTATAGTAGGTCATAACTTGAAAGTATGGTGGGGGAGGGTTAGAGTTGAGGAGAATATAGGACTTAGTGACCATAATATAATATAATGAGATTTAATATGAATGTGATATCTGGGGCGCAAATTGCAAGTTAATTAAGGAAAGGATCTTAGATTTCCGAAATGGTGATTTTACGCAAATTAACGAGACAATGCTTAGTATAATGACTGGGAACAAGAGTTTAAAGACGGCGAAAACTGTTTTATCATGTGGGAACATTTAAGCAAATTTTAATGATATTCAGTCAGTATGTTTTATAGATAACCCATTTGGGTGGCGAAGAGAAAACCTGTTTGGTGAATGAGAGATAAGAGAGAAAATTAATGAAAAGCGTAGAAGTTTTAAAATATTCAAGGGTAGTAATAGGGAAGATGATTTAGATAATTATAGGAAAAATAGAAACGAACTTAACAAGTCAATAAGGAAGGCAAAGAGAGAGGCAGAAATAATTTAGCAAGGAATAGTATAAGAACCCGAAGAAAGTTTTTTAAAGCTTTTATAAATTTAAGTAAGAATAGGACAATTGGTCGAATTAAAATTGATGAAATTTAGTGAGTTCAGAATAAGGAGTTGGTCAACATTTCAATGCTTTTTTTGCTTCAGTGTTTACTGAGAAAGCTTAGATAATAGTTTGGAGACTAAATAGTTTCTTGTATGCATGTAACAAATAGACTTACGGAATTTGAAGTAAATGTAAAGAATATTAAACGTTATATGGAAAAAGAGCGCAGGTAAAGCTGCAGGGCTGATGGGATATATGGGTAGATTCTGAAAGAGGTAGTATCAGCATTGCAAAGGCACTGAATTTGATTTTTAAAAGCGATCTATACATTTGGTGAGGTCAGATGACTGGAAAACAGCAAATATGTTGTGCGCTAATTTTATCAACGAAAGGTGTAAGGAAGATTTGGGATTATAGCAGTTTAGCTTAACATATTTGGCTTGTAAAAAGGTTCTGGAAAAGTTAACTGAAAAGGTCATATAGAGAAATAATTTAGAAGATCAACACAGGTATTGCAAAACGCACTCCCAGCACGGTTTAGAAAAGCGGTAGGCTTCATGTCAGACAACCTTGTTTGAATTTATCGGCATACATTACTGACTGCATTGACCTGAGGAGATCCAGTTGATATTGTATATTTAGACTTTAGTAAAGCTTTTGATAAGGTTCCCGCACATAAGGTGATTCGAAAAAGTTTATGTGCATGTGTATAACGGTGGAGTGGTAGCATGGTTGGATTAAGAGTGGTGCGAAATAGAAAACAGTGTGTAAAACTAAAATGGGAATAAATCATCATGAGGAAATTAGTGAAGAGTGGTGCCCACAGGGTTCAGTGCTGGGGCCACTATTTTTCCTCATATATATAACTGATTTAGACCAGGGACTTAAATGAAAGGTTTATAAGTTTGCAGATGATACTAGTGGCCACCTGCAGTTAGGAATAGTGATGGATGCATAAAGATTCAAAATGATCTTGATAAACTTCTTGGGTGGGC
>JABUQX010098600.1:17500-32500 GCA_015478945.1 Trachelipus rathkii
ACCACCACCACCATCCACCAACCACACCACACCACCAACCACCACCACACCACCACCACACACCATCCACCAACCCCCCCACCATCCACCACCACCACCCACCACCACCATACCACCACCCACCACCACCACCACCACCACCACCTACGCACCACCACCACCACCACCACACCACCACCACACCAGTCCAACCACGCACCACCACCGTTCCACACACCTGACCACCACACCAGCCACACCACCACCACGCACCACACACCACCACCACCTACCGACCACCACCACACCACCACCCAACACCACCCACCCACCACCACCATACCACCACCACCACCAACACCACCACCACCACACCACCACCACCACACACCACCACCAACCACCACACCACATCCCCACCTTTTTACACCACCACCACCACCACACCAGTGGCACCTGGCTGCCACCACACCTCACCACCACCCCACCCCACCCCACCCCACACACCACCACGCACACCACCACAACCGACCACACCGACCCACCACCAACCACCCACCACCCACCGACCACACCACACCACCACACCACCACACCACCACACAACAGATTGGATTGCCAAGGAGACATATCACATCCCTGTCTCACTCCGCTATTAATTAAAATATCCTTTCGACTATTTATTTCTGTACACACGCTTCACTACGTCTACATACTTTGATTCGTATCAGACGCTTACCACCAACACCATATATCTACTAACACTGCCATAGATTCCCTATTAATCCTATTATAAACCTGTTTGCAAATCCATAAATCCTAAATAAATTTATTCTTCTCCTCGCTCATTTATCGCCAATCATTTGTTTCATGTAGCGATTGATCCACACATCTCTACCACTTTAAAGCGCACTTATTCTTCGCCAAAATTCAGCTCTTCACTCATTCGAAACGCACTCTTTCGACCAAAATATCAACATATATCTTCTCTACAACATTATAAACTAATTACCCTATAATACTTACAGTTAACTCTTTTTTCCCTTATCCTTATATAAGGTGCTATATTCGACCTCCTCGCCAATCCCCTCGGAACTTACCCTCGCATAAACGTTTTGTTATACAACTTCCAATTGATTTTATGGATTGGCAGCAGGCTATTTTATAGACTTAATATGCGAAGCTCTTATGGCAGGTGTTGGGTGATATATGGTGTTGCTGGTAGACTTCTCAATGGAATCAAAAGTATTTCTGACGATAGTGAAGCGTGCTGTAAGAATATAAAGGAGTAAGATAACGTGATTGATTTTAATAATTATTAGGCAGAGTGAGGCAGAGATGTGTTATTGTCTCCTGGTTATTCAATTTTTTGTATATGGATGAAGTTAATGACAGAATTAGAGGTGGGGTGCAGGGGATGGTGTTGAATAATGGGAGAGGTAAGAGAGTGGAGATTCTCTAGCAATTATAAGAGGGATGAATTTGGGTTTGGTGGTGGCGAATCTGAAGAGAGTTTGAGAGGATGGTAGAGAGATTTGGGGTGTGTAATAGGATGGGTTTGAAAGTAAAACGTAGATAAGAGAGTAAGGTTATGGTTTGAGTGAGGACGAGTCTCGGTGGAAGTTATGCTGATGGTAAGTCAGCTTAACAAGTGGACTGAGTTTTAAAATATTTAGGAATATATATTTGTTGGATGAAAAGGGCGAAAGGATGATGCCGAGTGTAGTAGGTAAGTTGTGATTGTTTCAGGAAGGAGGCTGGTGCAATTAAATCCTTGGTGGATGTAAAGAGACTAAGTTTGAGTGCGCTAGTGTCTTGGGTGATGGTAAGTTGTTACCTTGTGTTATATATATAGTAGTAAGACGATTGGTCTGGAATAAGAGGTATAATCTAAAGTACAATGGTTCAGATGGACAATCTAGGGGCGTGTTAGGTGTGAGAAGAATTGATAAAAATGAGGAATGAACGTATTACAGAGTTGTATGGTATGAAAAAAGGGATAAATGAGAGAATAAATGAAAAGTATGTTGAGATGGTTTGGTCCATTGAAAGAATGGATGATATCCGGTTGGTTAAGCGGATGGTATAGTGGTGAGTGTGTTGGGAATCGCCTGGCTGGGAGACGAAGAAAAAGTGGATTGAGCAGTAAAGGAATGCCTGGAGGATGAAATGTGAGTTTGGCAGGGGCGAGGAAAAAGTGCATAATAGGAGTAAATGGCAGGGTTTTGTGAGGGTGCATGATGTGGCCCACCTGGGCCAAGGGAAATGAACCCCAACAATTGGCGAGAGCCATAGGTGAGGGTCCGTCGCTGGTCCCGGAAGCTCTAGGGTGGGATTTTCTGTGTGGCGAGTTCCAACTAATAGGTATAAAAGAGAGGGTAAGGCGGGCTTGTCTTTTCGACTTGTGTGCTATTCTGCTTAGCTACTTTGTTTGTTTCTGCGTACAGTGTGTACGCAATTTACCACCAGTCCCTTGGAGGAAAAAAGGTGTTGATGATGATGATGATAAATATAATATATATATATATACTATAATATATATATATATATATATATAATATATATATATTATATATATATATAATAATATATATATATTATATAAGATATTATATATATTATTATATAACAAATAAAACAAAGAATGTGAGACTTTATATTCGTATTTGGAGATTTATCTAGAATACAATTATAAAAATAAATGAGATCTAATCCCTAGAAGTAGACAAAAAGAAAATAAAAAATATTGGCAAGTTAAAAATGCCAAAAGTACTTGCAAGTACCAAGCACAAGTCCAAGTACAAAACGGCTCAAGTACAAGTACAAGTGCTTTATGAAAACTTGCTACAAGTACAAGTACTCTAAAAAATGTACTTAAGTCCAGTACATTGTAACTTGAAGCCACAATGGTACATACAGTAACTGTAACCGTATAAAGTTTTTTTTTATTATTTATTTCTATTATTATTATTATTATTATTATTATTATTACCTACCTATCCAGTTATTACTATTATATTTTTAATAGCTGATTTTCATGATTTTATAAAAACAATTGTCCAAGAAGGATTATAAAATGGTAAAAGTTACAAATGTTTATACCAAAATTATTTTTTTTAACATCTTTAACAGTTCATATATAGAACCTTTATTAATTAAGTAACAACAATAATTAGGTAAATTGTAATTTATCATAATTTACTTTCTGTATTTTATTCAAAGGCAAAATTTACTCGTTTTCCCACCATTTCAATTTTGACACTCATTTTTCAAAAATTTACTAAAAATATTTTTTAAGCATAGTTTCTATATTTTGTTATGCCATAACACTTATGAATGTTTAAATTTGAAAAAAAAAATTTAAATATGGGTATAACTTGATTTTAGATTTAAAAATTAAAAAAAAAAAATCATAAATTTTATAGGGAAAAATTGCTTTTATCAGTGGGTAATAAAAATAAATAGCTTATACATGTCTATTTTTGACAACCAAATTATTTATAATATTTAACAGTTATGATTACCCTTTCAGTATTAATACAATACTAACCTGTACAAATCCTAGTCGCCATAATTTACAAGTACCCATTTTACCACACACTATATATTTTTTTTTACCAAAAAAATTTTTTTGAAAATTGCATTTTTCAAAAGTTTGCTAAAAAATATTTTTCTTTACATTTTTTATATTTTTGTTATGCTATAACATTTACGAAGCTTTAAATTTGAAAATAAATATTTAAACATCAGTCTAACTTCAATTTCTGATTTTTGGCAGTTCAACAAAAAAAAAAAATCTTCAAAAAATTACCCATTTCCCCCCATTTTATGGTACCTATATATATAATATATATATTACCCTCATGTTTAATTATTTATTTATTTATTAGCCTATTATTTATTTATTTCTATAATTCTTCTTAATATTTTATGTATAAATATATATTCCTAAAAAAATATACCCTCATCAATATTTTTAATCTATTAATATTGTCAGTATGATACTTACCAATATATTTTCTCAACCTATTGAGTAGCATCTTTAAAATGACCATTAACTATTTAAATATGGTGCTAAAATTTGGTAATTAAAATACTAAGCTTATGCTTATAAGTTACCTCAACATTATTTCCAATATTTTCTATGAATTTTTGAGTTCATTAAAATACATTTTGATTTCATAGTTTCAATAAGGAGGAAATGCCAGCTGAAACATTGATATTATATAATTACTTGTACCAAAATATTTTACAGAATTACTTTAAGTATCCTATTTAGAAATGGATGATTATGAAAGTGTATTACTTGTTAAACCAGAAGTCTTTGTGTATAGAATACCTCCTAGAACAACGACTAGAGGTTATAGGTAAGAAGCTTTGTAATATTTCAATTTATTTCCTATAGCTATCTGTTTTAGTAATTTTTTTTCCTTTAAATGTTTTATTTGAAATCATATTTAAAGTAGGCCTAATAGTTGTATTGTAGCCTAATTTTTGTTTATATTGTACATTTTGTACTTTAATTAAATATTTAAATTTAATTAATTTCTGAATACGCAGGTTAATAATTTTTATATTTAAAAAGTTAGAACTTCATAAATTTTTATTATTATTATTATTATTATTATTATTATTATTATTATTATTATTATTATTATTATTATTATTATTACAAATAATATAGAAATAATCGTGGTGTAAGATAAAATTTAAAGGGAATAAAGCAGACCCCTAGTTTAAATTAAAAAGAACAATTACCTTATATATTAATTATAAGCTGTATAGGTTTTGGCAATTAGGATCAAAAGTTCTTAAAAAAGGTTTATTAATTGGTTTATTAATTATTTAAAAGAGGTGGTCTTTGACTTCCATAAATGTTATTTATGTTGTAAACTTCCAAGTATTAATGAAATTTTAATTCTAGAGCAGCAGACTGGAATCTAGGGAGTCCAGATTGGACAGGTCGAATGCGTGTAGTTGTAAAAAATAAGAAATGTGTTTTGAAATTAGAAGATAAAATGTCTGGTGAATTGTTTGCACAGAGTCCAATAGATAAATATCCAGGAATTTCAGTAGAAGCAGTAACAGACTCATCAAGATACTTCGTTCTCAGAATAGAAGATGATGGAGGTAAAAATTTTAAAACAAAATTAGTTAAATTACACATTTTAACTTTTTGATGAAGAATGGAACTACATACAATAAAATATATTCAATTATTCTACCTCCCCACCTATTTATCCACATTTTGGACAATTCACAATTTATATATTATTTCAATGATCATAAACTGCTTATCTATTAACTTGCTTGTATTCCTAACTAAAATATCTGCAGTATATTTTCCTAACTAACTTCTTACATTTGAGAAAACATTTTATTACATATATCCTTCAGCTATAATTCTTTTTCAATATTAGTTTCCTAGAACACTTTATTTTGAATTTTTGTTTATTCATTATTTTATCATTTTTTTCCATCTTACATCTCTCTAATCCACATCTCTCTATGATATTAACCTATTTACACTGCTCACTCCTTAGGCTCTACATTGTTTTCCATCTTACCAGTTATCTTTGCTGGTACTTTTTCCATCTTTTTCTTTCTGTTTAATATCTTTTAAGTAATTTCTTCCTTCCTAAGTGATCTCTTTTTATAGTCATAAAATTTTTCTTTCTACATCTACTTCCATCTGTTTTACCTATGGATTAATAATAATATTAATAAAACCAGAGACGTTCTTTCAAAACACTTATGGGTTTTTAAAAAGTAGGGTGGAAGAAGTAAATGATAGAATGTTTATATAAAAATTCTTAAAGCAGACATTCAATCCTCACATTTCTCACAGTAAAGGTAATATATAGAGTTTTGTAACCCCCCCCCATATCATGTTTCATATAACCAGAAAAACTTTAACTAGTGTTAAATGTTGTTTTCCCCATTATCATGAATTAAGAAGGGATAGTTTTTCTTATCTTAATTACTGTTTATCTAAGTTTTTTAAAATTGACTTTTTATCCTTTCATTTTTGAAAGTAAAAGGACAGTATAGCTTTCTAATTCTTCTATTTATATTTTACAAAATGAAAGAGTTATTACTAGTCTTAAATGTTAATTTCTCATTGTTGAATTCAAATAATGTAAATTATTTTTTCATTAAAATATCTCTGTCTGACAGTTCTCTTTAATTTCATAATATAGTGAATGTTTTACTTCTTCAACAGTATCACAAAGTAATAATAATAAATTATTATTATTATTATTATTATTATTATTATTATTATTATTATTATTATTATTATTATTATTATTATTATTATTATTATTATTATTATTATTATTATTATTATTATTATTATTATTATTATTATTATTATTATTATTATTATTATTATTATTATTACATTATTCCATTTTAATACTAAGAATCACTAAAGTTTCTTGTAACCATTTTTTACTTGCATATTTTACTAAGGCAAGAAATTATATTTTAGGGTGACATTGGTGAAGGTTGACGCTTTTTCTTTCTTACTGTCCATACATTTTGTATGTAATTCCTTTTGCAATCATTTTCACTCTAGATACTTCATGCAGTCACATTAAAATTTATTTTTGTTCTGCCATCAGTGATTTTACCCTTTTCACCCTCTATTTTTTTTATGCTACTCTTTCCACATTTTTATTTCACTTCTATGTTCCAGTGCAGCTTTTTCATTCCCTTTACATTGTTTACTACTACTTTTGAAATCTTTTGTTGACAGTTTGCTGTATATCCTATGACTTTGAAATTTAGAGCTTACTCTTTCCTTCTAGGTCTGCAGTTTCCTCATACCCTACTCTCATTGTTTGTTACATATCACTGAATACCTAATTGAGCCCTCTGGGAGTGATTGTATCTATTCACAAATTGATTTTGTTTAAATCAGTAGTTTATCTTTCCTACATGAAGGATTTTCATGACAAGAGAATCACTCAGGACTAGCTTTTCCGTTTAAGATTCTACATAATGCTGTGGTGTGTGTGCTTCTGTTGTTCATATTTATATTGATTTTTTAATCCTTTATAAATGAAAATGACATTTGCTCTGACAGATAAAATCTTTTAAATACCTTTCTCATTTCCACCATTTCATTCTCATTTTATTTGATTTCTGAGAATAATTGGTCGCTTACATTTTCTGTGACTTTTCTTACAATATTCCCTTGAGTTAATCACTAAACATTTCATTAAATTTCATTTTCACTTCACACTACACTACACAATTCATTTATTTATTAAAAATATTTTCTTTTGTTTTAGTTCTAAAATAATTAATGAAACCATTTAAAAATTGGAGAACATCTTTGAAGAATTAATAGTGAAAGAAAGTAGCATTGAAACCGTGTCACTTATGTCCTTTTGTAATTTAAAAATTATTAATCTGTGCATTTAATTTGTTTAGGGAAAGCTGCATTTATAGGACTTGGTTTTGGTGATAGGTCTGATAGTTTTGACCTAAATGTCGCACTCCAGGATCATTTTAAGTACATGAAAAAAGAAGAAGATGCTGAGAAAGAGAAGGACGAAGAAGATTTGAAACCATCTTTAGATCTTGGGTTTAAAGAAGGAGAAACAATTAAGATTAATATGAAAATAACAGTAAGAAATTTATTTATTTATTTTTTGTAATTAGTTTACTAGGATTGGAATGTTATTTTTCAAAGGTCTTCACAGTTATTATTATTATTATTATTATTATTATTATTATTATTATTATTATTATTACGAAAATGCCCCCTCAGAAGCCAATTTCTCGTCATTGTATTTTTTTATATATTAAATTGCTATTTTCTTTATTATAAGTACTATGTAATAAATACCATGGACAGAAAAAAGTATTTTTGATTTGATTTGATTATTATTATTATTCTTTCTAAACTCGTAAATGGGAAGTGTGAGGGAAAGAGAATTTATTTGATAATACACATGAGATAAGTATACAAGAAAATAATTATATTATAATTTTGTTAAAGGTCTTATCATCATTGAAATTCTTAAAATTGCACTAATACTTATACTATTAAAAGTGGTTTTAGTATTAATACATCAGTTTATTTATTTGTATTTTGAAACGATGAGCGAATAAGATGTTGAAGACTTGAATGACTTTTAAAAAGAGAGTTGAAGGAAAGCGGAATATGTTAGGAGCTTATTGAACCATGAAAGAGAGGCTAACAAAAGAGAAAATTGTAAGGCTTTGAGTAATAGTAAATCAGGTGAATTGAAAATAATTTAGGTGAGAGCAGATGGATAAAAGAGGTTCCGGAAAGTTGAAAGGAAGTGTAGGTTGATGAAAGAGCTAGGCTCACAAAGTAAAAAGTTAAAAGTGAGTCACTGCAAATGAAAACTTTGAACATAATTATTGAAGATGAAATGTATAGTTATTGGAATGGTTTGGACTCGGTGGTTGCCTTATGAGGTTATGGGAATAATATTTTGCCATTTTGAGACTACTTTGAAATTTGTACAAGCAAAATTGGACAAAGTTAAAAACAAAATTATATATTTTCTTAACCTACTGTTGTAAATGAAACCTTATTTGACAAAAAATAATAATATAGTAGTAGTAGAATATAGAAATAAAATGTGAATGGTAAATATGATTTGACATGTTCAATTTGTTACAAATTTGTTGAAGGTATTGAACTGGAAAGTTAACTAAATCCTTATTGTCTAATTCTTTAAAACAAGCATGGGTTATACATGAAGTGATTGATTATTTTGTTATATTTTAGAGGAAGACCTCAGGACTATCAAATTACGATGGTGAGATATTTCTCAAAAAATATCATAAAAATAGTATTTAAAATGTAAGCCCTCTACCTTTTCTCAACCGTAGTGGGGCAGAGTCGCGAGGTATAGGGTCAGGGTTATTATTATTATTATTATTATTATTATTATTATTATTATTATTATTATAATACAGAAGAAAGATGGGCAGGATGGAAATTCTACAGCAAAACCCAAAGTTAGATCTGGTGGAAGCGGTTTTGGCATCCTTCCCCCTCCTCCAGGTGGAGTCAAGATACCTCCTCCTTCTCCACAACGAAATATTTCCGCTAATTTAGACCTGGGAAGTCAGGTGCCAGCACCTCCCACCGCCCAATCGAGTAATGATGCTCCTTCAAGTGGTGGAAACGAGTCTTGGGGAGGGTTTGTTAGTGCAAATCCACCAAGGTAATTGTTTAAAAGTTTAAATATATATATATATATATATATATATATATATATATATATATATATATATATATATATATATATATATATATATATATATATATATATATATATATATATATGTATAGATCTGTTCAATGTGTTCAGATGGACAATCTTAGGGGCATGCTAGGTGTGAGAAGAATTTATAAAATGAGGAATGAACGTATTAGAGAGTTGTGTGGTGTGAAGAAAGGGGTAAATGAGAGAATAAATGAAAGTATGTTGAGATGGTTTGGTCATGGGGAAAGGATGAATGGTAGTCGGTTGGTTAAGCGGATGTATAGTGGCGAGTGTGTTGGGAACCGACTGGCTGGGAGACCGAAGAGAAAGTGGATTGAGTCGGTGAACGAATGTCTGAAGGAGAGAAATGTGAGTTTGGCAGAGGCGAGAATAAAGGTGCATAATAGGAGTGAATGGCGGGGTTTTGTATGGGGGCATGGTTGTGGCCCACCTGGGCCAAGGGATGACTTACATTGACGATTTACCATAGTGAAGGTCCATCGCAGTCCCGTGAAGTTCTGGGGTGGATTTTCTGTCTGTGACAGAGTTCTCACTAATTAATGGTAGAGAGGGGCGGTAATTCTGGGCTTTCCTTTCGACTTTGTCATATTCTTCTACTCTTTTCTTTTCCGATGCTTGACATGCACCTTACCCCCAGTCTTGGGGCGAAGAGGAAGATAAAGAAAGAAAGGAAAGATATATGATGTGTTTTAATCTTGTGCAGTGTAGACGTGTTTGAAAGTGCTCCTTGTTGAAAGTTTATCTTTATTTTATTTATCGTTATTATTATGTTGTGCTGTGTTTAGTGAAAGTGTATGTGTGTTTTTCAAATCATTTTGTTTTAATTGAAAGTTTTATTAAATTGTATCACTCGGTAAAAATATTCATTTATTCGTTTCGGCGGGTCTGCGTTTGGCGTTTTTAAAAGATAAGTTTTAGATTAAATTTTTTCATTTTTAGTTGTAGAGTTTTAACAAATTTTAATATTGCCTATCCGAGTGTAGCAAAGTTGTATAGGTTTAAGTTTTATTTTTTCATTGTATAGTCGTATATTTTTAATTAATTTTATTACTTAAATTTTTTGTTAAAATTTAGTTTGTGTTCAATTTTTATCCCGGTTTCTCCAATTGTTTTAGTCTGTTTTTGTCTATTGTTCTTATTTGTGTGTGTCGAGTGTGTGTGTGTGTGTGTGTGTGTGTGTGTGTGTGTGTGTGTGTGTGTGTGTGTGTGTGTGTGTGTGTGAAAGATAGCAGATTTGCGTAGGCGCGGGCTCTCCATTAACTATACCAACATCCGCGGCTAACTTTGCCTCTGTGGAATATCACCTCTCTAACTCTAACCCTAACCCTTTGCTCTTGTCTGAGACTCAGATAGCTAAGAATTTATCCTCTAACTCGTTTAATGTATCCAACTATAACTTATTTCATTATTTCCGTTTGAAGGGAGGGTGGAATGTGTTTTTTTTTTTTTTTACAGTTAACCACCACTCACGGGCCAGGCCCTTTCAGGAGGCAGAAAATAAAACAAGAAAAACCCACCCAATCCCCAGCCTAAGACAAATCTCTCAGGTGAGCGCAAACGTGGGATTTAAAGAGAGGAAGATTAAATATAGTTGGAAAAACAGAAGAGGCAAGGAGTTCCCAGAACAGAAGTAGCTGGAAAGAAGAGGCACCACAACGAACAAGTCTGGGGTTCTCAATACTCACGCAAAATTCATGCGAAAGCAAGGCACCCCCCTTATGCTTACGAGGCGACGCAATGGAGGGTGGAATACTGTTTCTCCAACCTCCCCAGAGCATCCTTCGCTGTAGTACCTATAGAAAGAGAGATAAAGCACACGTCACGTCGCAGAGATGGAGGGTCAAGTGAAGGAGTTTGAAAGTAGGGGAGAGATTATTAGTCTCTTAGCTTTAGACTCAACCCTATCCAATACAAGGGTGGAGCCAGAGCCCCCAAATGTGAGAGCAGTACTCCATACAAGTGTGGATAAGGACGTATATTACAGGAATAGCTGTGCAGAAGAAAAAATTCCCGCAACCCTGAACAGAACTCCCAGCTTCTTTAGGGGCCACCTTAGCAACCATAGAAATATGAGGTTTCAAGATAATTTGTTGTTTATGTTAAGACCAAGAATGTTTATGTTTTTCACAGGAGACGTTAGAGCCGTCAAAGGAAATAGGAAAGGTCGGAGGTGTTTTGGAGAGAGGGAGATATGGAGAAGTTGAGTTTTTAAAGGGAGGGTCCAATTTTAGCTTCGGGCCCCACCGGGAAATCCCATTCAGATCGACAAGGATAGAATCGGAAAGCTGAAGACGAGGCAACTCTAGAAGCAAAGAGAGCAGATTTGAAGTGAGTAGAAGAATGGAGGGTTGAGTCATCAGCATAAGAGTGAACAGAATTGGAAGTACAGCTGGGGAGATAGTTGATGAAAAGTAGGAATAAAGTTGGAATTGGAACAGAACCTTGCGGAACACCACAGTTAATAGGAAAGGAGGAAGAGGCGCTCCATCAACGGGTGCTGATATAGAGCGATCGGAGAAAACTAGACAAGATTAAGCAAAGAGAAGAGAGAGGAAACCCAAAGGAAGGGAGCTTGGAGAGCAGGGACTCGTGCAAACCCGGTCAAAAACTTTGGATATGTCAAGCGCCACCACACAAGACTCCCCATAGTCCCTAAGGGCAGAAGACCATAGATCAGTGAGATAGGAAAGTATAATGCCAGTAGACCGCGTCGACAGCCATACTGATGATCTGAAAGAGAATGAGACTCCAGATGATCGGAAATGAGAGTTAAGAAGAGTTTCAAAGATTTTAGATAGAATGCAAATTGAGAGCTGTAGGATGATAGTTAGAAGGATCAGAGAGGCTACGCTATTTTTCAAGATCGCCTGAACATATAAGCACTTCAACACTGAGGAAAATATTAGTATTAAGACATAGGGAGTAGAGTTGAACGAGGACAGGCGCCAGCTCAGAAACACACTCCCTCAAAACACGGGAGGAGTCCATCGAGCAACTAACCTTCCTATCGTTCATAGATCTCAAGGATCCCATGCACACGATCGTGTGTAATCACAGGTAAAGGCATGGGAAACCTGAGAGGGGAGAAGAAATAGGAGGGAGGGATGCCAAGAATCGTCCAGGGCAGGTCGATTAAACAGGAGGCCAATGAGATTATATTTTTCAGAAGGATAGTTAGCAAAAAAAGGGCCTGTGCAAATAAAGAGAGAAATGCAGATTTACAGAAGTTGTTAGAATGTTTTTGGCAAGAGGGCAGAAATTTTTATCAGTGGAAGAACCAAAGCAGGTCAGCGTACTTTTTTGGTGAAAGCACGTTTAGCCTGTCGAATAGTATCCCTGTAACGATTCCGAGCAGAAAGTATGAAAATTAGTAAGAGTAATAGGAGAATGATTTTCCATGCCCGATACGCAGTGTCTCTCTCTTGAATGGCGCGAACAAGCTCCATCGAACCGGATTTTGGGAGAAAAAGATTTAGTTGAAGATGGAATGAACCTGCTCATCCCATCAGTGATTACGGCCCCCACAGCACTTCAGCGGTGACCGGGCTCCCCGAGTCAAAGCAGGATTCATGCCAAGAGTAGTTAGCCAAAAACAACGCAATTTCCCCAATTAGCCCGATTAAAGTGCCAGAAGTACGTTTAGGGCATGATGAGCTGCTGGAGAAAAGTATTGTAATTAAAGAGCTACAAGATTGTGGTCGGTTACCAATAGGAGGAGAAATGGTGTATTTATAACGAAGAAGGAGTAGTGGTGAAACATAAGTCTAGCGTATTCAAGAATTGGTTGGGACGATCCTGGAATATGTGTAGGTTTTTTCCTAATTAACTGTTCCAGATCGTTGAGAATACTGAATGTTTTGGCCTCCTCCCGCCTGCATCAGTGTGAGAGGAACCCACTCAGTGTGGTGTACGTTTAAATCCCCTAAATAGAGGATCTCAGCATTTGGATGGGAAAAGTAACAGTCTAATGAGAAGTAGTAAAGATAGTAAAAAAACGTGAAAATCTATTCCATTGGGGAGCAGTAGCAGAAACACAAGATAATGATAGTAGTAGGGAGAAAGATTTTTAGCCACATAACATCGAAATTAGGAGATTCAAGATTCTCGAGACGTGTTACAGGGTGTTTATGTTTATATAGGCACAGACACCACCAATTAGACGGGAAATTATAGTAAAGGTTATAGTTAGAGATATTAAGTTTGTTTGAAAAAGTCAATTGCTGGGTCTCAGACAATAATAAAATGTTAGGTTGAGAGTTAGAGTGGTGATATTCCACAGATTCGTGATTAGCACGCAGGCCACGAACGTTAGCAAAGTCAATATAAAACCCCGCCTCGCCCACCCCACATTTACTTCGACCAGTCATTCGATCAGCCAATCGCACAAACAAACACACACAAACTCTCTAATAGTTTAAAAATTTCACATTTACTCAATCCACACAATCACACACACAATGCCTATGTGTGCCTATGTAAACATTAATACTCCTGTAACACGTCTCGTGAATCTCGAATCTCCTAACTTCGATGTTCTTTGGCTCAAAATCTTTCTTCTTCATACAATAATCTTGTGCTTCTGCTACTGTTCTCCTAACAGAACAGATTTTCACTCTTTCTTTGAATATCTTACTACTTCTCACGAGACTGTTATATCTTCTCATCCAAATACCGAGGTCCTCTATTTAGGGGGTTTCAATGTACACAACACTGAATGGTTGGGGTCCTCTCATACTGATTTAGGTGGGGAGGAGGCCGAATCATTCCCTTCTCAACGATCTGGAGCAACTAATCAAAGAACCTACACATATTCCGGATCGTCCCAATCAATTCTTGAATACACTTGACCTATGTTTCACCACTAGTCCTTCTCTCTATAAATACACCACCGCTTCTATTGGTAAATCTGTCCACAACCTTATATCTCTTAATTTTAATACTTTCTCTCCAACAGGTCTATCCTGCACTATGAGTCGGTTTACACCGATGGTTCCAAGACGGAGGGTGGGGTGGGAGCTTCGGCTGTGTTCCGGACATCTGTGTCTCCACGCTACCGTATTTGTCTGTTTCCGGCTGAGCTAATAGCGATGTCCATGGCTGGGTGAACCGGATCAGTACCTTCACCCGTGTGGGTAACTATACCATCTTTTCCGATTCTCAGGAGTGCGCTTCCAGGCGTCTTGACCGGTCGACCCGTAACCCTTTGGTCTGTGCCATTCAAGCGGTCCCTCTGCTTTGTGCTGCGCGGAGCCGCAACGTGGGTTCTGTTGGGTTGCCTCCCCATGTGGTGTTCTGGTAACAGACGGGCCAATGGGGTGGCCAAACAGGCGACTATACGGGTGTCGTGTGCCCAGCCACCTTCCTCCTGCTGTGCGCATGGGTCATTTCCTGCTACCGATTTCTCCATCTCCTTACGTCGGAGTTTCCTCTCTGGCTGGCAGATGGCAGTCATGTTGGGCGGAGGATGCTCTTGGCGCCAAACTTCGGAATGTCAAACCCATCCTTGGCCGGTGAAGGTGCTTCATCTAGCAAGGAGGAGTCACCTCCTGGAGGTGGTCCTGGTCGTTTGCGTCTGGGCCATACCAATCTCACCCATGGATTTCTTATGTCACGAGGGGTTCCCCTCGACCTGCCCGCTTTGCTCCTCCATTTGTCCTCTCACTGTCGTTCATATCTTTGTGAATTGCTTGGCCATCATCTCAGCCCTTAGAAGCAAGTTCTTCCCTGATTTACTTAATACCTC
>JABUQX010098600.1:37500-40000 GCA_015478945.1 Trachelipus rathkii
AAAATACCAGCATATATCTTCCCTACAACACTCAATAACATTTCTATATAATCTATATTTTCTCTTATTTTTTATTAATATTTATATATATATATATATATATATATATATATATATATATATATATATATATATATATATATATATATATATATATATATATATATATATTTTTATATATATATTTATATATATATATATATATATATATATATATGATATTTTGTTTACAGGTGTGCTTTGAGGAAGATGTGATGAACGAGGCTACATGGTCGGCTTTGTCTCGGAAATCGTAAAATTAATAATCTTCAATAGTTTATTTTCCTAGTGATCCAGTTTAAAGCTGGATGTAGTTAGAATTTAGATTAAGTAGTAGGTTCTGTTTCTTTGATTAATTACTTTTGTATTTCAAGATTACAGCTCTGTTAAATATTAAATATCTAATGATAGTAAATTTAAATGGTAAAAAATAAGATAAAGAATGGAAGTGGATGGTCTAGTGGGAATAATGAAGAATTGCTAATGGTAGAAGATATACAGAAAATATAGAAGAGGATAAGGAGTTTAGGGTGTAGTGTTGAAACGGTAGATTGACTTTGTGTAGAGGTAGTATTTAATAGTGAGAAGAGACAAACAGTAATTGGTGCAGACACTTTGATTTGAGGCCCATCACTCTCATCTCCTCTTATTCCTTTGATTTCCATACCATACATTACCTGATTCTTCTGTCACCTTCACTCTATCCTCACACTTTTTTCCTAGTCCCTCACATGCATTCACCATTGCATCACGAAAAGTTTTAAAATCCCACTCTCCCTTCCCACAATAGGCTAATACCATCTGTCTCTGATTTGTACGAACATTAGCTGCCGCCAATAAATGTACACGCTTCAAGTCTTCATCCAAATCCACTTTACCCACATTCTTACACTTCTGTTCAACCAACACATTCCTCACATATTCCCTCATTGATTCATCACCTTTTCTCTTAACATAAAAGTATTCACATATTCTGTCGTATCTATCTCTCTGCTTCTATTTGTACTTTTCATCCAACTTCTCTATAATCGCGTTCAAACCTTCTTCTTTACTCAAAGACTTCCAATCCAAATCACAAACACACTCGAATGTCTTTGCCCATAAACTCACAGGTTTTTTACTCTCTTCACCATATACGTCATACCAGACCTTTACTTTCTTTTTCCACATGTCATACACCTCTGTATTTGCTTCACCATCAAATCCTGTACACGCACGACGACTATGTCTCTCCACAATTTCTACTCCCTCTCTTACCGTACCACCGCTACCACTACCTTTATCGTCTCTACCCATCTTTCACCTTAAACAAAACTACTCCACGAAACAATGTTATACTACAAAGTTATCCAATGTTATACTACTTTAGATAACACCCAACACCACTACGCTCAGAGCCCTATTAGCTACGCTCTTCTACCACTGATAAAAAAACAGTGGCAGGAGTCAAATACTTACTGATACTAGAAGTACTATCCAGTTGAAGAAAAGGATGATTGTTGAAACAATAAATTAAATACTACTTTCTACAGATAGGTAAGGCGCTCCTATAGCTAGAAGTACCTTCAACAAATTACATCTACTATGCACTACTGAAACACTCCATATACCCAATAGTTTATTTATTGTTACAACAATCTACTCTCAAATCTGTCCACTTCTTGCTCTTCCAAATAACCTTCACCATCCGTAGTTCTCTTCCTTCTGTAACATCTACTTGGTTATCTTCCAGTTATATCATCTTCTTAATTTACTTTTAATATCTCTATATTAATCATGGTATTTTTAATAACTTATCAACTGAAAGAAATAATACAAAATTAAGTACAAATCATTAAACAACCAAATTAAATTCTAAACTACATTCTAACTACAACCTGACTTTGGTCAGGCACACTAATTAAGTATACTATAGAAGATTAAGTTTACAATCCATTATACAAAGCCGTCCATGTAGACCTGTATATCACATCTTCCTCAAAGCACACCTGTAAATAGAGATGTAAGTGAATAAAAAATGACCATTCTCTCTCCCTCTTTTTTTTCACCCACTTCTCTTATACAAACACAAACATAACCCAGTACCCAAACACACTACTTTCTTACTCACCCAACTTACCAAACTCAAACCTAAATTCCACAAATCGCCACCCTAATAAACGCGCCTTTACAACTTTCACTCGCAAATTGTCTCAACCAATAAAACTTGATCACTCTGCATATCATACCCACAATTATCCAACATTTACACTCTTCTCTTTCATGCTTCACTCTTACTATCTTCATCTTCACTATCATACCCATACTTTTTTCTCCAGATGAACAAAGAATCATTATTCTTAGCGATGCTCTTGAAAAAGCTTTAGGAGTTGAAGACCCAAAGTCACATTAATGAGAAATGGATCCCTTCTCGTTCAAGCTACTACCCGGAATTAAATTCATATCTTGTCGTCTTAACGTC
>JABUQX010098600.1:45000-50742 GCA_015478945.1 Trachelipus rathkii
AACTTAAGTCATTCATCACCAATCAAAATGTATTAGTTGCAATAAGCTTCAAATTCAAATATTTATCTGTTTTGCATTTCCGGTACAGTTCTTCCATTTAATTTCACCCTCGTTCGGGCAGCAAATAATTCGTCTGTGGTAATATCTACAAACGGTATTCTGTCAACATCCAAGTGAGTTTCAAAGCACTTCATGGCTGGCAAAGCAATTAATTCGAAATTCCATCCATCAATTCTGGTGAAATCTGTGCAGTTTAAACATTGGTTAGAAAACGCAGGCATCTTGCCATGTATTTTTAGATGAAAGCGCAACGGTGGTTTCCAGTGAAATTCTCGCATTTAGGAAGGAGGAGCACGAAATAATAAGGCATATAAAGCACGGAATTCATCTGGCATCTGTGAGAGACGGTAAATTTTTCTCCAAATTATTACGGGGGTACGCAACTAGTTCTTAAGGAAACTGAATGGCCTCTACATAAACTCATGACAGAATCATAAATCATCCTCGCCAAAAGAATTTTGAATAGTTATCAATTTCACTCTCTTGGCTTGTAGGACTGCTGCAAAGATATCGTAATGTTTTATCACTTCGTCCACGAATTCATTGTTGAGAATTGATTTAGAAGAAATTGGATTTAAAATTAATTTTATTCATGCTTTAAAATTCTATCAAGAATATGATGCTGGCCGCCAATGTACTGTGGGCTGACCAAATCCCCATGTGACCATTTCAGTTTTTAATTTTTAACCAATTCCTTCACTCGTCCAGTATTTATTGCTGTTGTGTCACATACGATTATTTTGAAAGTTCTTTCATGCATCAAATTGATTCACCAAATTTGCATTAAAAATATACTGTGATAATCAACATCCACATTTTACTATACCTAATTTCAATTCTCTAAGATTACCACTTGATACTCGTGGTTTGCAATTCGCTTACCGTCAAAACGAAGGCAGAAATATTTCTCTTCTTGCAAAAAAGATTTTATTTGCCTCGTTGCATCTTCCCTACTTTCTATAACCCCTCGCCAGAAATCTGACAGGCATAGTGTTGGAAAACTGATTCCATCTTTTCGCAAGATTGGAAGCAAGTTAGCTTTATTACTTGAAAGAGATTTTTTGTCACCAACTTAGCTGCATATGTGATGCTAACGTTTTGACACGTTTTCCTTTGTCATAAGTCATTTAATAAATAATAATTTAAAATATAATCATTTAATAAATAATGCAGGGAGCGCGATTTTATAAGATCTACTTTTTTAATTTTGCTACAGGATACGCACCGTACATACAGATCTCATCTCAAAAAACTGTACTCCAAGGGATTGGATGCGTTAATTTTTTTTTATGGCCACCTGAAATTTTCTTTTTAACTGTCACAACTGATCAATATTTGCGACAACTGTAAATTGTAAATTGTGCATAATTTTTTTAGTCCATATAATATATAATATATAATACTATATATATATATATAATATATAGTATTATGGAGCTTATATATATATATATAATATATAATATATATATATAGTATAAAGTAAATATATATATATATATATAGTATATATATTATATATATATTTATAGTACTTATAGTATATATATATATAACCAAAATGTCCAAATTAAATGAATTTATTTCTATTTGCCAAATTATTTTTGTACATATCTAAGACTAATACATGCCTAATATTGTACATTGTTTTTAAAATTTAAGGATTGAAAACAAATAAACCTTAGAGCTTGTAGTCCTCTAATTGCGGAATTGCGGAATTGCGATTCCGCAATTCCGCAATTGCGGAATGATTTAGGCATTCCGCTAACTGCAATTCCGCAACTTTTTTCAAATTATCGCAATCGCAATTCCGCAATTTTTTTTGGTAGTCCGCAATTGCGGAATTGCGGAATTGCGGACTTAAATTGCGGAACGCCCACCTCTGGAAAATAGGGTTTACAAGTTAGTGTTCGTACGTTTATTCCCCAACCCAGACGTTGCTTTAAATGCCTGCAGGTTTGGTCATCCCCGAAAATACTGTAGGGGACCACATGACATTTGCCCAGTCTGCGGAGAGGAATTTCGCATTCACTGTGAAAATACACCACACTGCAAAAACTGTGGAGGACCCCACAGTACCTCTTCCTTAAAATGCCCGTCTTACCTGTTTGAACAGGAGGTTTGGAGTTATCTACCATACAAAAAATTGAGCAGAAGAGATGGCAGATACCAGTTCAAAGACAAATATCCCACAGGACAAAGGCAATCTTATGCTACAGTTGCAGCAGCCCCCCAGCTTCCGCGTGTTAATCTACACCAGTGGTGCCCAACCTTTAGTCTATCGCGAGCAAATTAAGAATTTAAAAATTATAGGCGAGCCACACATAAGAAGAAGACCACCTAATAATATAATCATTAATTTTATTTTATATATATATATATATATATATAATTAGATAGACTATATATATATATATATTATATATATATATATATAGGAGGAGGTATATATAATATATATATACTATTTAATATTAAAATCTATATATATAATATGATATATATATATATATATATATATATATATATATATACGTTGCCACCATTCACGGGCAGGGCCGTTAGTTAATAATGAGGTAAAACAAAAACAAAAAAAAGAAAAAGAAAAAAACAAAAAAGGAAAGTAAATTTCACCCAGTTCCTTGTCTAACGCAATTCCCTCAAGTGGGTGGCAGACGCGAGAAAGAGAGGAAGATTTGCATACTGCGAAAAATGGATGAAAAACAATTAGTTTCAAGACAGGTGTGCTAATTACGGAAGGTCGCTAAATATCGCCAAAACAGATGTGGCTGGAAAGAAGGAGGCACACAACGATAAACTTGAGTCTCCAATATTTACACAATATTCATGTGAGAGTAAGGGCACCTCTTGTTTTCCGAGGGCGACGCAGTGGTTGAGGAATGTGAAAGGTCAATTTGTCTCGAGCACCTGCGTTGCCCAAACCTAACAGAAGAGATTGGGCACTCAAATATCACCTCGCAAGAGAAAGAGAGGAATCAAGGAATTAGAAAGTAATTTGGACAGTTTTATTAGTCTCTTAGCCTTAGCCTCAACACTATCGAAAAGGAGGTGGAACCGAATCCACCCCAAATGTGATAACAGTATTCCAACAGGGGCGAATAAGACTCATTTATATAACCTGAGTAACCGAGCAGAAAGAAAAATTCACCATCTGAAACAGAATTTCCAGCTTCATTGAAACCATTTTAGCAACCACGATTTGATATGAGGTCTCCAAGACAAATTCCTATTTATGTCAGTCCAAGAATATTTATGTTGTTTACAGGTGAGACATTAGAGCCATTTGAAGGGGATAGGAAAGTTGGGAGGTGTTTTAGAGAGGGAAGAAATTAAGAAGTTGAGTTTTTTTCAAAAGATTGAATTTCACAAAGATTGCGGTTGCCCAGCTGAGAAATCCCGACCACATCGGCAGGAATTGAACTCGGAATCTGTAAACGAGAGGCAAATCTAGATACAAACGAGGGAGCACATTTGGAAATGAGTAGAGGAATGGAGAGTTGGCTCAGCAGCAAAGTAACAGTAGTTAGAGAGTCCAGCTAAGAACGACCGTTAAGAAAAGTAGGATAAAGGTGGAGAATAAAATAGAACCATGGGAAACACCAACAATTAACAAAGAAGGAGAAAGAGGTTCTCCATCAATAAAGCTGAAAATGAACGATCTGAGAGGGAAACTAGACAAGAGTAAGCAAAAGCGAGGAGGAGGAAATTCAAAGGAAGGTAGCTTAGAGAGTAGCGATGCGTGTTGCAGACCCTGTCAGAAGCTTAGAATATGGTCAAGCGCTACCCACACAGCACAAAAAAATAAAAAAAAACTCCTCAAATTCAGGCTACAAAACTCAAAACTAATGATATATATATAATATATATATATAGAGGGTATATACTATATATATATATATAAATATAGTATACTATATATATATATATATATATATATATATATACTATATTATATATATTATAATATATAGTTGTAATTTCTAAAACTATTTAATTTTTAATAACGTGATAAATCTGAATAACGCGAGCTTCGCGAGCCAATTAGAACGGTACGCGAGCACATGTTTGCCCGCAGCTTACGGGTTGGGCACCCTGATTCTACACACACCACTCCATTCAGTAGAACTCTTTCTCCCAAATTCTAGGTTCGGCAGTACTTCAATCTGCCGCCTGCATTGACTATACCGACTTCTCAAATACTCCAAAGCAGCTTGTGCAAGGCTCGCGTTCAAAATGCCATCAACAACCATACTCCGAGCACTGTTCCCCAACTAAAACAGTGAAGTAAGTTGGTTCAGTCAAACAAAGGCTTGGAGAGCATTTCGCACCAAGACAACTTGCCCCATACCTCCGCAATGAATTCGCCAAAACTCCAACGTAAAGAGGCCTGCTTGTATGTCCCTAATCTATTTCCCACCATTAATCAAATTCCTGAAAAGATGTTTATAAACACACACAAAAGAAAAGATTAATCACACAAGCTTAAAGATTATTCGCTAAAAATAAAAAAAAAGATCATCCTAAATTTCTTATCTAACACATTGACCCCAGATTTTAAACAAAATGCATCTTCGGAAGGACACTACATAAAATCTTTTCCCGAGACAAAAGCAGCGACTTTAATAGAGATTGTACCCAAACATCACAGCTATTGAACTACCCAACCAACTCTGATAGCTTGCAGGATTATTCAAGCTCTTCTTAATCCTCCTATAACTCTTCGAATTTCCTAAACCCGCACTTCCTAAAGGAATTCTATGCTTAAAGCGATGGATGGATCATAGTTTCCCAAATGGAGCCTGATGTGTCGACTCCTCTCGTCTCTCTCTCTCTCTCTTCTCTCTCTCTCTCTCTCTCTCTCTCCTCTCTATCTCTCTCTCTCTCTCTCTGCTCTCTCTCTCTCTCTCTCTCTCTCCCCTCTCTCTCTCTCTCTCTCTCTCTCTCTCTCTCTCTCTCTTCTCTCTCTCTCTCTCTCTCTCTCTCTCTCTCCTCTCTCCTCTCTCTCTCTCTCTCTCTCCTCTCTCTCTCTCTCTCTCTCTCTCTCTCTCTCTCTCGCTCCTCTCTCTCTCTGCTCTCTCTCTCTCTCTCTCTCTCTCTCTCTCTCTCTCTCTCTCTCTCTCTTCTCTCTTCTTCTCTCTCTTCGTCTCTTCTCTCTCTCTCTCTCTCTCCTCTCTCTCTCTCTCTCAATTGCTTTTGCGCTTCCGAGAGAGATGAATGGAAAATCGCTCCGACGCAAACACCGCAAGCGTTTCTAATCTGTTGGTGGCATGAAAGGGGACCCAGAGGTTCCCACCTTAACTCAAATTGTCCAGTCTTCCAAAATCACCCACCTTTTGGTTCACTGACCAAGTCTCTAGAGTTAGACCTCCGTAACCCAACGGATCACATATTGGGATCGCCAATTTTCCGCAACTCAGTTTCCCTGCAAAAAAAAAGTGACACTTTTCCAGTGTCACCTTACACTGCTTCCAGGGAAACATTTCTATATTCTCCACCCATATCTGAATATGCTTGCTTGGCAGATGTTGATATCGCTCCCATTCCTAAATATGAGCATTTTGATTGCTCTCCCAACGACCAACCAAATCCACCACTTAATAAGATGAACTTTGTTAAACTCAACTTAAACTTCGCATTCATGGCGAAGCACTCCACCAAAGG
>JABUQX010098601.1:0-32500 GCA_015478945.1 Trachelipus rathkii
GAGATATCAATACTTACTTATGACATAAAACTTGGTGATGATGCATTTGTGAGGTAGAGATGAGGGACGTTTCTGGTCTAGTGACGAGAAGAAAAAGATGGGGATATTTGATGACAATCGAATTCCGTGATGTGCTTGCTAAAAATGCTGTGTTTAATGGAAGGAGTGGAATGCTTTTTTCAATGTAGTACAGAATTTTGGGGAACAGGAAAGCGATACATACATGTACAGGAACTGTAGAGCAGTTTTAATTTCATGGGGAAAAAATTTTTGGGGTAAGAATGAGTGTAAAGTTGCACAACTTACATTCTCAACTAAGCAATTTCCGGTAGTAGGGATGTTAGTGATGAGAGGGTGGACCCTTCCCATGAGTCTAAGTTTATGAAGGCGTCAGGGCAATGTGGGATTAGTATAGATTGAGCGATTAATGTTGGAGCTTGATGAGGGATAATCCAGACGCTATGCACAGTAGATTAGATACGAAGAGAAAGTTACTACCCTCGTAGGTATGTTTACATTACTAAACCCATTCCTTCATTTATTTTACTTGTCATATTAGCTTTATTCCAATAGTTTTGTATTATATGTTTAAGCATATATCTATAAGCATGTATTATCATTGTGGATTTGGTTTTCTCTCTTCATATTATATTTTATTAAATAGTATATATATATATATATATATATATATATATATAATTATTATAATAATATTTATTATTATATATTATATATATGTATATTTATATATATTATCCGATAATTCAACTGGTAAGACAAAGGTTTTTACCGATTATTCCATAATGGTCAAAATGTGAAAGAAAAGGTGAAAGAAAACGATTACATTTTTTGGAATCATGCACATTAATTAAGTCATAATCGTGTTGCGAAACCCCTCGTCAAGAATTTTCATGTTTACAGTATTATTATTATTATTATTATTATTATTATTATTATATTTTATTATTATTATTATTATTATTATATTTATTATTATTATTATTATTATATATTATTATTATTTTATTAAAAGAAATTAATTTAAGTAGATTATACAAAACAAATATTAAACTAACTGTTTAAGCAGATTGAGGTATTGTGATAAATTCCTCTTGTTAAAGATAGTGAATTTATTAATTTGAAATGTTGTTTGTGTAGGAAAATAAGTTGCTGTCCATGTTGTTGTGGGGTTAAACGTGATCTCTTATCCTCAAACGTTACCCGCTTCTATACTTTTTAATCTTTTTGAAAAATTTTAAACTTTTTACTTAGAATTTATTGTATATTGTATTTTATTATAAATTTTTGATTGTTATCCAATTTTTGGTTACAGAAAACTAAAGTAGTAATGGATAGTAATCAAGATTGCAGATATTCTGAGACTCCTTGTTATCCCAAGCAAGTTTTGGTAGAATATGTAGGGGTAGCGGAAGTCCAAAAAGTTCCGGTTCCGGGCGGAACTTCGGCGGAATTTTCCAGGTCGTAAGTTTCGGTTGCATTACAAAATTGAATTCAAAGAATCGCTAATATTTTTATCTAACTTATCATTATGATTTAGACAACATAAGATAAAGCACACCATAAAAGTTTGTTTTTTTTCAAAGTAGTGTTATATATATTATATATATATACTATTTTAATATATAATATATAATATATATTATATTAGAACAATTACATGTTTACTAATAGATATGCAGGTATAATGTCTAAGGCTCTAATCTAGACTAGAGTCCATGCGATATTCAAATTTACGTTACGTGATGATTTATATATGGCGTGCTAAATTTCTCTCTTCTCTCTTCTCTTCTTCTCATCTCTCTGCTCTCTATATATATATTAATATATATATTATATATTATATCGATTGCTCATAGATATATTATTATCTATACTTATCATATATATTTAGACAACATATAGATATATTAATATATATATTAATATATATTATATATATAATATATAATAACTATATTTTTCATTATTTATTTTTTGGATTTCATGTCACCAAAAATATCATTAACAACGCTTTTTTATTTGATCTGATAACTATGGAACTATCATCACAGTATAAATATAAAAAGGTAAATAGGGAAATTGTAGGACAATGGTAAGGATTATCGCAGAATTTATTTTATCTGATATATAAATATGAAATATGCAAACAAAAACATGATAGTGTTTTCCGCTAAAAACGCGAAATTGTCAATTTTTTTTTCGGAGCGTATTTTTCATATTTCTTAAAAATATGCATTTATTAAATACGTCACAGTAAAAAAACTTCAAAAATTTTTTGATACCCATTTTTGTAAATTAAGTTTATAGGTTTAATGTAATAGTAGCGTAGTTTTATTCCTCAGCTAAGGTAATTACCTCTTAACTCTATTTCATATTTTTACTCCTTTCCATTTTCACCTCTAAAGTCTTGGATTTGTGGCGGTGTGAACTCGGGCAGGCAGGCAGCACTTCATAACCACGTAGCAGTTTGAAAGTAGATTACCTTAATTAGAAACAAATTAAAAACCTAAAATATCATGGGACCACAAGACCAGTGCCATGCCTAAGGATGTCGTCCTCGTATACTGGGATCTATTCAGATCTAAAATCTAGTAGCAGCCAGCTCAGGACATTTCTTGAAAAAAGAATGGTTGAGGCGTTAGAGGGTGCTCGCAACTTTATCAGCAATTGCTCCATTCCTTAACCACCTGGTTAGGAATCACGTGGCTATACTCAATAATATATTTGACACAAGTTCAGCTCTGTACTCGGAATAAAAAGTTGTAGATATAGGTGCACTGAAAAGGGGGGTAGGGTATTGACTCATATAAAATGGTAGGAGGCTGCAATTCGTTATACAGAATCGATCTCTATACCTTATAACGTGGGGGTGAGACTTTAATAAAAATATAATAAGATATACATAAAGGTTTAAAAAATGTTTTTTATAGTACATTTTTATACTTTTGGTTTTTTTTTTGTTATTTTTTTTTAGACCACACTGGACATGAAGGAAGAAACAACTTACAGCATGTTGAAGAAGGATTATAGGGCATATACATCAACATTTTCAATTAATTTGGAGTGGGCTATTTTTATCATGGTTTTTTTTTAGTTATAAGTTGGATGGTATGTGTGTGTTGATGGGCTGATAAAATTTCATGAAATTTGTTCTGGGATGAAGTCTATGATGGGCATATAAATATAATTTAATATGATACTAATTCATAGATTTCTTGTTGCAGCCACTGCTGTCAAACGGAAATTATGGAATAAGTTGAAATTTCATGAAATTTTTAAAAAATTAAATTTCAAAATCAGAATTGAATTGAACACTTTAGACATGATGTCCTCTACTGGATGGGGTTATATGGTCCACCAAATTTTTTGGTTTTAAGTCAAAATTCAAGGGAGAGGGAAATGAGTGGTTTTTTTTTACTACATGACTATATATGATATATTATATATATATTTATAGTATATATTATTATATAATTATATATTATATATATATATATATATATTATATTATATATTATATATAAATTAAATATATATATATATATTAATATGGGAATAATTTCTCTACCCCGCAGGTAATCAAGTGGTAATTTATAAGTTAATTCAAAAAGTATGAAATTGTGAGTATGATTAACATATGTACATATAAACCTCAAGGGGGAAGCAAATATTATGTACCATATAAACTAGTCCGTAGAAAATTTTCCAGGGGGGGGGGGAATTTATAACCATATATATATAACCTATATATATATATTAATATATATATAAATATATATATATATATATATTATATAATATATATATATATATTTTATATATATATTATAATTAATTATATATAATAATATATATATGATGTTAACTATTTGATATTTGAATAACCTAGCAAATAAACTTTTGATTAAAAGCCCGATCCCAGTTTAGGTTTATTGAAGAGCGAAGTACAGTTGAAGGAAAGAGAAGAAATTTTTATTTCATATATTATACATAAATGTTATAGTTTTAAATCATGAGGCGCTAAACGTTGTCGTAATGATGATAGTGAGTTGTTGCTATGATTAATCGCATTGCACAGAATTACAACGGATGCAAAAATAAAAGGAATCTTTGTTAATTTATGTATTTAATGATTATGAATGAGCAAATGAATAAATAATGATAAATTATAATGAATATAATTTATGAAATACAATGCCCTGCACAATCTGTATTGATTTCGAAATAGATAAGTCGTTTCCTGACTATGGCGAAAGTGTGGTGGCATCTCTTCCTTCGTAGTTAGTTTTGGTAGTTAACCTTGATTATCAATCTAGTTAGACGAATTTTGCTGATACAGTGAGTGTCCGTGGTACAACGGGTAATATTTTTCTACGTTTGTTTTGTTTCACTTTCTATTTAAATCCGCTTTTCTTCGGTTTCTTTTTGAAAGCGGCACAAACTCACATGAAACAAGGATATAAATTATTATTAAAAAATGGAACAATCTTTTCCGAACAATTGTTCTGTTGTGCACACATGTAGTTTTTAATTCGACAAGTCTTACAAATGCAGTAATAAAAAGAAGACTTTTCTGACAATAATCGCTTCAAGTAACTTTTTAGGTGGTTGTTTTTCAGGGCTGATCATTGTCGTCTTTATTTAATAATGATGATTAATGAAGATGAGAGAATGAATATTATATTATTTAGATGATATGTGATAAGTGTATTAAATTCCGCTTTCTCCATTGCTAAGCCAAACGCGATCAGTAGACTCTCTGTAAACACTCACTTCCCTCGGAGCACCCAAGAGATTGTCAATTTTAATAACAGATTCTGCAGAGAGATAATTGGGTTTTTAACTAGAGGTAATAGCAGTAAATTGTGCAGCTTTTCCTCCCTATCTTTATCAGAGATTGTTTATTTATTCTATGGTTTATTAGTTTTGTACATTATGTGTTAAGAACCTTTCTGTTGATTGGGCTAATCGATTTGGGCCAATCAGCTATATTGCATACTTTTTTTCATGCAAACGGATTTCGTACACGTTCTCTACCTACATTAACTTTACAATCTACCCAGCTGCCAATGATGGGCGAGTTTGGTGGCGCTTTTTATTAATACCAACCCACCCTAATGCGGTTAACCCAATGGTTTGATATAATCATCTATAGTAAACTTTCAACTTAGTTTCATACCATATCGTGTGAAAGTGTTCACATTTTTGTTGAAAATAGCAAATGATCAATTTAGCTGTTTTATGTGAAGCGGTTCTTCCCTCCGTTAAGGTTGTGGATTTGGGATTCTTGGGAGTCGAAAGTTTCAAATGAGTTGGAGTCCGTTAGGAATAGGCCAGAGAGGACTCCCCATAGGTCAGAGGCCTGTTTGTTTTTTGAATTTTGAATCTGGAAATTCATCATATCAAATATTTATTTAGAGACTACTGTTTTGAGATTGCAATTCTTCAGGATACGAGCATTCTTCTTCCCATGCTAGAACCTGCATTGGTGCGTAACAGAGCAATTTATATGTTTAATGTTGTTGATTCTCATATATCTGAATTATCTGAAAATAAAGAAGTTTTCTATAGCTTACACGCGAGAGAAAAGTTCTGGATTGGTAGAATACAAAAAATAAATCATAAAATGTTGTGAAACGCATGAAAGATGATAAAGATGATTGAGTGGACATATTCAGGTAATAGGTCTAATGAGCTGCACGTATTAAACAAGTTATAATAATATAGTACATTTTTCTTTCTACAGAGCCGTCTTTTATCAAAAATGAGAGGTGAATCAACTCCAGTATGCTTAATGGTCTGAAAAAATGCATTTGGAGCTTGTGTGTAATAAATTTCCTTCTATTAATGCCAAAGTGAAAGAATTGATATTTTTTTGATAAAAAGATTTTGAATATGTTTGTTTGACTGTTTGACGTGCTTTAGTGATCGAACAAACTTTCAAACTCCATATTTTGGGTCATGTCAAATGTTTGCATGCAAGATGACAATCAGAGACAATGAGCTTTGTGAGATGGTGTTGATTCTGAAATAAATAGGATTAAATAATATTATAATCGGTAGTAATTATTTTAAGCTTCTATCTCTGTTCTTAAAACCATTGTTTAAAATAAAAAATTTTAAAAAAATTTTTTTTAAACCAATTCTGGGGACTTTGTCAGAAATTCTTTTAAGTCTCTTGTCTTTTTCAAAATGATATTTTGCATTATTTTTAACCAATATTTTTCACTTCTTTCTGGAAATCTTTATTTTGCTTTTTAGTTTTGATGAATTGGAAAACGTATGCTGTTACTCTATGTAACTTATGCAAACTTGAAAATTTTAATATCCAAAATATGTTTTACAGAATCATTTTTTTAATACGATATTGGTTACGATTTGTGTATCGATTAGCATTTTCTTTCTTCTGATAAACTTTTTTCATGCTTGGCATTGGTTTTTTCTAATGAAGCCAAGATGGTCTTTTTCCCATATTTGAATTTTATTGGAAATTCCTAAGGAAATTCCCCTAGTTCTAATCTGCGATTTTTTGTGAGGTCTCTAACATAGGGAAATTAATCGTTGAAGCTAAATTTCCTTAATATTTCGGATTTTTTATTTTTAATATGCTAATATTTTCTTATAAAAATTGTTTTTAGTTTAATTTTAGGAGATAGAGCAGCTAATATTATTTGGTTAATTAAGATGTTTATTCTTTAAAGTTATAATTGAAAGCAAAAAGTATTTGAGGAAGACATTGAAATATTAGCTGCCAATAGCTCGAGCGTAGGCAAAGTTTTTATTTTTTAAAGGAGCAACTTTTGCTTTGGAATAATATATATGATTTACATTCAGAGGCATATACATAAAGCATAAGCTGATGTGAGCATCAAAAGATCATTAAAGTAGCATTGTTATATAATTCGAAAACAAATTCGATTAATGAGATTTTAAGCAAGATCAAATCGTTATTCAATTTTCGATATTGTGCAGAAATATCGAACTTACCCTTTCATCCCATTGAGTCTGAACCTGCCATGTTTGTCTCATCAGAAGCCTACCCTTTATAGTTACAGGCAAAAATAATGACAGGGGATCAAAAAACTTGGATATTTGGGACAATAACTCACGTTTAGTTTCGATCTGCTATGTTGAAATCATCAAGAGCCATTGTATCCTCTTCATATTATATAGGATCCAAATTCTTTCGTTTTTTCAAACCATGCATCTCAGCAGTCGTCTTCTATATTGAGGTCTTTGAGCCTTTATGATTCGTATTCTCCAGGAAGCGTAAATGAATTCCACCTCTCCATCTTTCAAATGGATTTTCTGTAAAGGGTTCAAGAATAGTTTTCATCAGATGACTATAATGAGATTGTCTACATAAAGAAATTTTTTAAAACTGAGAAAAAGATCTTATTATTATACTTATCTGTGTGATATTTGATGACGTATTCGATGAATGGAGAAGAAGCATACAAAAATATCGTGATATGATATGATGATTCATTCTTGATTTTTATATACATAGGATGCATCGATTCTTGTCTTCTTCTAATTTTAATCTGATCTGAAGGAAGGCAGATTTTACATCTGAAACGATAACATATTTGTTACACCTAAAATTACATAATATTTTAAGTAAAGAACTCATAAGATCAATGCCCGGAAAAGCAGCTTCATTCAGAGATGGAATTGCGTCTGTTTTGAGGCTACAATTAAATACCGGTCTTGGTAGTTACCTGTTGCACTTCCTTTATTATTGGTCTGGTGGTACCCAGACATAATTTTTTAGTTGGGCAGTGAAGCGGATCATTTATATTAATTTCGATTTTTACCTACTTCAGTTATGAATTGTTGATAGACGTAGAACATCCATTTCGCAGTAAAGGGAGTGTAGTAAATATTTAAAAGAATCTGTAAGTGGATATACTTGTACTTTGTGAATTTTGTGACTCACTGTTTGGAGGGGTACTTCACGGAAGAACATGGCTAAGTGGTAGTTAGATAGGTACTTATTGTTTATGTTTGTCATTGCTTAATGGATTAATCTACATAATCATTGTTCTTATTTGATACAACGTCGATCTATTGTCCTTTTCAAGAATCGTGTCATAGACTATTTTGTATCATATATAGCTGATATACATTATGATCAAAATAATAGTAGTTATAATATACAATTTTACAACATTTTGAGGTGTGTAATTTTTTATTAAAATATGTCAGTAGGATATAGAACATAGGAAGTATAGGATTATTTATGTTGATGGTGCTAACTTAGAACTATTATATTATAGGTATATAAGGTGAAAAACATGTGTAAAACAAATATAGATTATACTTAATATATTTATCATTTAACTTAGTCCGACACAGGCGATTTCTTTACTGAATAATGCATGTTTATGATCATTATCATGTTGACTTGATATATTTAGAATTTCTGAATGGGATATCCATTAAGGGATGCATTACAATACATCTGTCTTTTGATAGCTGTACTCTTATGCAGTTAGAGTATAAGTTAAACATGCTATATTAGATAATGAAGATTCAGACATTGATATTTCGTGGCGAATTTTTAAATTTAGTCAGATTTTGCGTACGTTTGAAGAGATATTTTATATAGATAAGTTTTCTTATCTATTTATTTCAATGATTTATGAACAGCCTGATCTCTACATGTCTGAAGGTTAGATCTTCATCATCAATGTTTAATAGAGGAGGGTAGATGTTAAAATTTGTCTCTATATTTACTCAGGTTGGTCTATGTAGATGTTGCTGATTTTATATATTCTTATGATATGAGACCACTAAAATTTAATGTTCTTACTACAGATAGTTATTCATTAGTGGCTATTTATTAACTGTATTTGATTTCATTTTCGGTTTTTATCGCAATAGTATAATCATCTAGAAGACATATTAAATCTAACTACTTATTTGTTATATTCTCTAATCTTGTGCACAATAATGTACAAATAGATATATTTATTTTATTTTTTAATAGAGTCTTAAATAGCATTGTATGGTATATTTTGGCTGCGAAACAAGCTTCCCGTAATATTTATAGAATATTACTTACAAGTTCTTTCTCTTCGTATAATTCTGAATATAATGATGTTTCTCTCTCTACTGACTCGCGGCTATCCACGCTTTTGACTACAGGCATCTTGGCTAGGGAAGTTTTATGACATACGATGGTAGAGACTGAAATATTGTGAGTGTTTAATTTAACATGGATATATACGCGTTAGAGAAAGATATTTATTTTGGGAAGACACCATCCTCACTTACATGAAAGGAAGGCAGGTGCATTTATCGCATATAGACATAACAATGTAACGATGAAGCCGCTAGGCGTGTGACATTTGCAGCATGTGTGCATATTAAAAATATGGTTTGATATTGTTAATTAAAACTTTTAGAGGATGATACTGTTCTTTATGTTGCAAAATATGTTCAATGTTTATATAGTACTCATGATGACTCCTGTTTGTTCGCACAGCTATCTTAACTCCTTGGCCCGGTAATGTAACTACTAAATTTAGTAGATATCTTAAACTCACTGTTTTGGGATTTATTGGCTTTACGTTATTTTGCACAAATTTTTCATCGAAGGTTTTAAATTATATAGTTTTTTGAATATATTCATAACTTTTGTTGCTAAATAGTTGTTTGTATGTAATATATAAAGGGTTAGTGAAAAATATTCTGATTAAAAAATTAGCTAGGTTTCATAGAACATACAACAAGGGATGAATGAATAAAAGGTTTAAGATATATATCTTATCTCTAACTATTATTATTATTATTCAAAGATGAATTTAGTCAAAAAGTGTGTTATTAATAGATGGGTAGCATATGAACTATGCAATTTATTTTACGTGTCTTGTTTAAAAATGATAATCTATGCGAGTTAGTCTGATTATCTCTAGAATCTTAATAATACTTGTTCAACGCACGAGGTTTGGGATGAATAAAATCTAAGTGAGAATTTGTACTTCGTATGTTTCATAAGATACTGACTCATTTTAATGTGAATGTGCGTGTCTTTATATAGCTGATTATTCATATATTGCGCGAGCAGATGTAGGATTTTTGAGTTATATATTTAGTCTACTATAGATAAGGTATATATATCTATAGACAATATGGACCTTTTGTTAAATTTTATATATTGCATATTATTTTTTATCGATAGGGATGAGTTGCATATCTTTAAATTAGGATATTTTTGCCTTTTCTCTTGAGCTATTGGCAGTAATATTTGGCATTAAATTGTTTTCTTCAATGATTTTCGCTGCTTTTAATGTATAATCTTTAAAGAAATATACATAGTTTTGTGATGCTCGAAATTATTAGCTTATGTAGCTGGGTATTTTCTTCATTGGTATCTTAGAATATCTTTAAAAATGCTGAAAATGACTTGATAGTCATAATCTTGCTATAAGTAATTGTAATGATATGACAATTTAGCGCGCTTATCAGTCAGTGAAGGCACTTTGTGTATATATAATTAATTGACTGTTGAAAGAAATGATTAATATTTGTAAACTTATGTGCATTGCGTGAATAATTGCATTTTTCAGATGGAGGAGGGTTTAGGTATTGACTGTCTTTACTGAAGTGTTTTAATTTGAAGCTATTCTTTTTATTGTGCTTCGTTCATAAATAATCTGCTAATTATTCTCTCGCTATGATTTTAATTTTAATCTCATTTTGATCTCAATTTGACCATAACTCTCTCTCTGCGACAAGATAGTTTCTTCTATCATAATAAATGGGTGAAGCTTGCTTATGTAACTTTCATATAGGTTGCAATTTATAGTTATATATTCCTTAAATCTCTCTAATTTTCATATGATTCGAAGACGAAGACATTATTGTGTGTTTCTCATCCATTTTTTACGTTTTGTGTGCGTTGGTTCACTTTCAAGATTAGATATATATAATCCAGTAGGTTTCAAGCATTTGTATAGATATATATTTGCTCAGACATTGATTTACAAGCAAGAAGACGTATGTGAAAATAATACACTGTCGTGTTTAATTTTACATAGACTTTTCTCAGTGAAGTTATTCCGACAAGAGTGCTAAACTAATTTTTTCGCGTGAATCAAAAAGATTGATAGCACCGAAGATCGAATACATAGAAGAATAATCGAATGATTATACTTTAACGGAATCTGTTAATATTTATTTGGCACGAATCAGTGACAACGGGTAAAAGCTGCAGAAGAAATGATCTTAAGGCACTTAGCAGTGTCATCAAATACTATTTAAATTTCAAACTTGTTTTCATGACCCTATATTACTCTCTATTGTGATTAAACAAACCAAACAAGGGCAACACAATATAATAGATTATCCTGTCGAAAAGGCAGAAAAAATAAGCTGAAATAGGAAATAAGCACATATAACTTTTCTAGTAGTGAATGTTTAATATGTAAAAAAGCATTGTTGGGATGATGAATAATAAAGTCGAGGGATCTAAATCTCTCGAATTAAAGCGACTTCTTGATCGAACAGATTTAGTGTTATTAGAAGAGCGAGTTATATCATGTAGGAAGAGAGTAAAGTCATAAGAAGAATCACATTCTGGCACAAATTGTCTCAAGAATTGGATTTATTAAGGGTATTTTTAATTTATTTTTAGATGAGAAGCGTAGTCTGAAGAGAAAGTTTGCTTGATGAAATATTTTCTCACTTAACAGATCATAACGTTATATAGTTTTCCAATAATCTTATCATATTTTTGCTTAGATCACATTCAACAGGTCATACATTTTACTTTAAACTTCAATTTTTTGATTTTTTTTGATTGGTTTATATCTGATGCATGCTCATATACTATTGGGAGCTTCAGACTAATATAGAAGTATGGCTAAAGGTTTTGAAAGGGTCTTTGGATCATAAAGCACGTCAAACGTAAAACATCATTGGTCGTCTTATTTGCAAGAAAATATATTCTTTCACTTTCAATATATCCTAAATTTTCAACTTACACCAACAAGCTCCAATGGATTTTTTCAGAGCATTGTAAGCATACTCTGGAGTTTGATTTTCACCTCTCATTTTTCGGATAAAGACGGCTCTGCCTAAAAAAAATTTTATTGTATTTTACTTGTTTGAATATAAGTGCAGTTCATTTAGACCTATTACCTAAGAAAGAACTCACTCAATCATTTTTAAATCATCTTTTCATGCGTTTACACAAACATTTATGGAATGGGTAGATTTTTTGTTCTGAAGCTGAATCTTTGCTCTCGGTGGTTTGATGTATATGAAATTTTTAATTTCAGATGAATTTTAGGAGCATATGAGAATCACCAACATTAAACATGTAAGACTGCCTCTGTAAGCACCGTGGATGGGTTCTGCATGGAGAGATAGGCTTGTATCCTGAATTGCATTCAAACAGTAGCGTCTCTAATGAATATTATTTTTTGAGTGTATTTTTTACTTTCCAGCATCAAATTCAATAATTCACGGCTATTGACCTATGTGGGTTTCCTCTGGGATCTAGTACTCTGACTCCAATCATTTTGAACGCTTACTGGAGTGCTTAACAACAGTGGAAAACGATGAGGATCCGGATGACATTTAGTGGGAAGGAGAATGCTTTCCTAAAGATAAATGATCATATTGCTATTTAGGCAAATTTGAACCTTCGCCCATTTGGTATGAACTATTTTTAAGTTTACGTGAGATAAAGTAAGTTTGATTATATGAAAAGACTTGAGGTTAACTGCAAGCATTAATGAGGTGATGTGGTATTAATACAAAGGCCACCAAAACTCAGCCCATATGGAGTTTGGGTCGAAGTTATAAAGCTAGTACTGGTGCATGAAACTGTTCGCACCGTGGATGCTAAAAAGGGGGGTTAGGGATGGGGGAGACATGGCCCAAGAAAAAGAAAATTGCTCATTACCAGCAAATATTTGGTAGTCAGCAGAAGTTGTCTGTACACATTTTGGAGTGAAACTATAACCCATATGAGATTAAATGAGGGAACTTACATGTGATAAAGAGTGAGGGTGTGAGGAAGTTTCCAAGCGCGCTTTACCGCTGTAAGAAAAAAGATTTTAGTTTAGTTTTGTATTAAATTTATGTTTAGTTTATTTGACAAATCTCTGGGTGTTTGCGGCTTGCGACCTGGTCATTTATTCATAAAGCAATAGTAGTAACGCAACTCAAACGTACGCGCTGGATGTAGTATGTTATAAAAAATTAACTATGATAGGAGCAGTAGCTACTACTGATTGTCAGTAGATATGATAGTATGATTATCATGTTAGATACTTATAAATATAGATGAGTATTTAATCTTGCACAGAAATACTTCAACGCCTATGCAACATTCTATTCATCATGTCATGAATAATAATCATTTCATTTTATTATTATAGAGACGACAACTTCAGCCCTTGAATAGTCAGACCACTAAAAAGGTTACTTGCTAGTATAAGGCGATTATTGGTTCAGAAAAGGTCTGTTCTTTTTTTAAATTGCTGCTTATTGTTGTAAATGACTTAGTAGGTGGCGATTTAAAATAGACTTGTTGTGCACATACAGAAATAATTGTGCATCGGCGATGAATCGAGATGTATCATGAAGTTTATTTATAATAGATATTCTATAATCCTTTGTTATAATGTGAGTTTGTGCGGTCTTCAAAAAGAATCCGAGAAAAGCGGATTATATAAGAAGGTGAGAATACCAAGGAATGAGATTAAATCGGTTAAAAAAAATATCTGGGCTGTTTGGATGCAATTGTATCGGTGGTTGGTTTGTCATCGAAGCATATTCTTACCTGCTTGCACAAACTTTAGCAATTGGAATAGTGAAAGTTTTAGAATAATTCTGTTAGATACACTATTCATAGGAGAGGGGAAAGACGTTAGTTATGCATTCCTTCTTTAGTTAGTTTTGTAAGTAAGAGACTTCTTATCAATGCTATATAGTTGAAGTGTTTGAAGAATACGAGTTTGACTATAAAAGACCGGGATTATTTTCTTACGTGTTGTCTTTTGTCATCCACTTCTTTTAAATCGCTTTTTCTTCGGTTTTTCTTTTTTGTAAATGCGGGTCACATGAACTCACATGAAAAAAGGATATGAAATTAATTATTAAAAAATGGAAGATCTTTTCCGAATAATTGTTCTGTTGTGCACACATTATTTATAATAGGCAAAGGTCTTGAAAATCAATCAATATCAGTAATTAAGTTAAGAAAGACCTTTTTCTGACAATAATCGCCTTCGAAGTAAACCTTTTTTAGGTGGTTGAATTTTTCAGGGCTGATATTGTCGTTCTTATTTAATAAATGTGAATTAATGAATGAATGAAGAGGACTGATTTTATAATTATTTAGATTATAATGAATGATAGTGTATTTAATTTCTAATTTTTAACAATATATATATGTATAAGTATATATATATATATATATATATATATATATATATAGTATATATAGTATTTATAGTATATTATATATATAGTATTATTATTCTTATAATTATATATTTTATATATAGTATATTATATTATATATAAATTATTAATTTAGTTAAATATTTATTAAAAATATCGAGTTAGAACTTGTGCCATCTACGATTCTGTGTGCGTCGGCCGCCTCAGATGGCATTTACACTTTAAGATTGAAATAATTATGGATATGAATATAATATGTTCTTGTATCATGATTCAAAACCAGTTCGTCACTGGCATTTATACTAATATTATATATATATATATTATATAGATATATAATATATTATATTAATATATATTAGTATAATAATAATATAGTATATATATATATCAAGGTAGTTATATATATTATTAGCTATATCAGATATTTAACTTATATACTTATAACTTACTTATATACTTATATATGACTACTACTACTACTATCTATAATAAAATGCTATAGCTAAAATTGGATATGCGTAATGTTATATGGAGATTCTGCTTCTCTGGTGATCCATTCTTGGATGTGGTTTGAGTGGTGAGGATACGATTATGGCAGGTCAAATGCAAGTTTTGGTTCTTGGCTCACAGCTTAATCTAATTATAATATAATATTATTAATATTATTATTATATAGTTATATATATATGATATATATCTATAGTATATATATTATATATCTGATATATTTATATATATATATTATTATATATATATATATATTATATATATATTATTGCATTTGTTACAATTATATAGTACGTCAAAATGTTTTACAATATATATTATGTTTCATTATATATAGAGTATATATAGTATATATATATATATTATTAATATATATATTATATATTATATATACTAATAAGTATATAATATATAATTATATATATTATAATATATCTATATAATATATATATATATATATATATAAATTTTTGATTATATAAATTCTGCTATTGAATCATAATGCAATATCCCGTTGGTACTGCATTTATATATACTTATATATATTATATATATTTATATATATAATGTTATAGTATATACAATATTATAAGTAGTTTATATTATATTATTATATATGTATAATAATAATTTTGATATTATAATCTTTGCTATTGTAACATAATGCCTACCCGTTCGTGTTCACTGCATTTTATATATAATATATATATATGATATATATTTATATAGTTGATATTGATATATATATATATTAGATTTTATATATATATATATATATATTAGTATATACTATATTTTATTTTACTAAGGAGCATACAGATGAGTCCGTACTACTATACTACTTACTAGTTACTATACTCTATACTAACTACTTACTATCTACTACTACTGAACTAAAATGCAAGCTATAACATATACGAAGTAAGTCATGGAGTTTCGCAGAAGAATCAATTCTTTGGATAATGTTTGATTGTAAATTCATTATGGCGTGGCAAGATGGCAGTTTTGCTATGACTCTCACAGTTAACTCTAACTTTTATATGTTAGTAGTAGGTTATATAGTGATTACGATATATATAGTATATATATATGATATATTGTATATTATTATAAATATATTATTACTATATATATATATTTATAGTATTGGTATATTATATATATAGTATAGTAATATAGTATAGTATAGATTATTATATATATTAGTTATATATTTATATATATATTATATATATATATATATGTATATTATTATATATAATATTATTATTTATTATATAAGTTTTGAATTGGTTATGTTTTACCAATTGTATGTTCAAATTTACTTGAGAGTAAACATAAATATAACAGAGTAGGTGGGGCCTCTAGGGAGTCCATAGATTGAGGTATTTGTTTTACTGTTTAGGGTCGTTAATCATCTTTTATACATACCTTAATAGCCGTAAGACGTAAGGACGTAAAAGCCGTAAGGACGTAAAGCGGTTCCGTCAAGAGGTATGGGGAGGAGTCACTTCCGGCCTATTTGCAAGTATGATTACTGTACACTTATTAAGGCTTCAAGAGTAAGTTAGAAAAATCAAAGTTTTAGTGAAGAAAAGAAGCTCCTCATTCTTAGAGTTATGAGCGCGTTTACCGTGATTAAAATTGTTAATAAAATATGAGAAAATCTTTAGAGAGCTTTTGAAGCTTTGAATTTGAGCGAAGGGGATCATAAATTAAAGCGGAAATTTATTACCCTTTGCTGCTTAATATAAATTTGTTTTATGTTAGTTAGTCTTCATATCACTCATTTATATATATATCTGTATTCACAAAGTAATTATATCCGTATCTTTATCTCACATCTGTGTTATTTAAAGGTCAGATCTAACAATATCTGTATCTTATCTCACATCAACACTAAGTAAAGGGCAGATGTGATGATATATGTATCTAACCTTAAATTTTAAAGTAAGTTGTAAACATATATGTATACCTTATCTAACATCTGTGAAATCTAAAGATCATATATCTGCATAATTATTTGCAAAATTAAGTTTGCTGATTGTATATTAACCCTCGCTTCAGCTCTACATGTATCTCTATTCACAAAATAATATCTGTATCTTATCTTACATTTGGAAAATTAAAGGTCAGATATCTGTATCAACAAATGATAATTTAGTTTGTTACTCCATTATTAAGCTTCACTTCCGTCATTAGTGATCTGTATTCACAAAGTAATATCTGTATTTAGTAATTCTTATCTCACATCTGGGCTACTTGAAGGTCCGATATCTTTCTCAACATATGCTAATTCTTCAGTCATATATTTGTACTCATTTAATTAAGTCACATATCTGCATTTGCAAGGTAATCGTATCTTTATTTTTTCTCACATCTGCACTCTTTAAAGGTTATATATCTGTATCTACTTCAGCAAATATTGGTTACTTGTATATTAACCTTTGTATCCGTCAGTAAGAAATTTGCATTCTGAAAGCAATTATATTTTTATATTTTCTCACATCTTCCTATTTAAAGTTCAGATATCTATATTAGCGTATATTCGAAAATACTTGTCATAATTGCTTATAATTATCGATTTATAAATTATGTTTAATTTGTGTTAAGAAAAATGGCGAAAAAAAATATCATTCTAAATCCGTAGGCCACACTATTTCGCCTCTTCTCCTATACAGAAAATGTTGTAAAGTGTTCCAGGACAGAACTACATCTAGCGTCACCATTACTTCTGAATATCCTCATCCTCACCTTCTCTTTCACGTCAAATCATTACTATTTATGGGCCATTATCTTCAAATCGATGGAGTTGTTTTTTTATTTCCTTAAAACAAGAATTCCCGAAATATTTATAACCCTATATGATATGATATTCTAGTATTATATATATTTATACAATCTTACTCTACTGGCAGCTTTAAGTCCTCATTTGCATCTCTTTGTTCTTATATAATAGCAATTCTCTATATTACTTTTACTCAATTTGTTATCCCTACTTGCCTTCCTGACTCTCTCCTCTTTTCCTTATCGTCATTACCCCTATTACCGTTCCGATATATAAGCATAATTTAATCCTGATTCTCATATCTTTCATTGTTCTCTAGCCGTATTCTAGCGTATATAACAAGTATTTCATCATATGAGTGTTTCAGTTTCTCAACCTAACTATGCTATTATCATTCCATTATATTTACATAACTCGGTTTTTAAAGCAGTATCTCGTCCATTATCCTAATACTATCCTTCTAAGTTGTATTTCTGATTTTTTAATTCTTCGTTTTATCTAAATTATAGCTTTCGTCAACATCTTAAAATAGTCTTTGTTCTTCTACCCGTTAACATTATTAATACTCTTTATTAATACTTCGTTAATTTCTGTACCCGCTATTACCATTACTACCGTTTCCCTCCTTCTTTCGCACTTCACCTACTCTTGATTGCTTTAGTTAACTTAGCCTTAATTCATTTCTATGCTTTGTAGCAATAACTCCTCTCTATATCATCGCTTCTCCTAATGTTCTTATTTTCACCATTTTCTCAATTTTTTTTCTCTTTGTAAATTTATTCTTAATTGCTTTTTCCACTTCTTCGTTCCACCATGGTATGTTTGAAGTGTCTTTTTCAATAGTTCATGTTACGACTTATTAAACTTCATTACACCTTTTACTAAGAACGTTTTTTCCATCTGCTAACCTAATTTACTTTTATAATTTAACATTCTGTGCAATTATTTCTCTCTCTTAGGTCTTCTCTCATCACTTTTTCTTCCAAATTAATCGTCATATCGCGGCTGGTTTGTTGGATCGGCGAGCTTCTCTGCACAGAAGGTTCTCTTCTTTGCCTATTTTTTCTTTCTGGCTTAATGTTTAGTGGATGTACCTCATCAGTTGTCCTCCATCTCTCGCATCCATTTGTTATACATCTATTTTACATTGCCAATGACTTCGGACCCTTCATCCAGCTTTAATCATGTATCCTATCTTAATGTATCCTTCACTGAAGTTTATTTGTATCCTTTAATTACGCACTGACTCTTTTCCTCTTGTTCTCTTTTCACATTCCTTTTCCTGAGATCTTTGCCCACTTCTTCACGCCTTGGGGAATCTATAGAATTTCCCCCTGGGGGATTTACTGTCTTGAGAAACTGTATGGAATAATTGTCACTCAAAATTCTACCGTTCGATCACTCTCATCCTCTTGAGCTCAATCTCTACCATTCTCTGTTACCTTATTTATCTATATATACAAAATATACTACGTATTTATTTTTCTGGGAATCACTTCAGCCTAATTCCAACGGTTTCGAGCTCTAATGGGCCGGAGTTTCTTGAGATGGAAAGCGAGGAATTATCTGTTTATGATTCTCGGCCGTTGTTTCCCTTCTCTGTTTAGTTTGTTACGTTTCAAAACCTATATCCCCCAGTCAGTATAATATATTACGGCTATCTATTCCGCCCTTTGGGGATGAGTACCTGCGTGACTTTCCATTAAAATCGGGAGGGAGTAGGGGGTGAGTGATGAGGTACTCTGGTATTCATACTACCGGTTTCTGGAATTAGTCGAACTAGTCTACAAGTGAGTACAAAAGATACTTTAAATACTGATTCTGTTCTATCCAATTCAAAATCATTTACATCTAACTCTGTACTGCATATACTGAAGTGTTGTAGTAGTACTATTTTATTATCTCTTTTCTAAAATGATATACCTATATATATATATAGGTGACAGGTGAGTGCCCGTGATGCTCGAAAGGGACTTAATCTAATTCACGTGAGTTAATCACTAACCCTTATACGACTTTTATACGTATTTCGCCACTGTAAAGTACTAGTGATAGGTTTAGCTTATAAATTGTATCTGACACATTGAAAAATAGATTTTAGTATATGTTAACGATAACTGTGTCAATCTACCAAGTGACTATATAGTTTCGCATTTGCAGGAGTTGCTAAATTCAATCATTCACATTATATGGTTCTCGCAAAGTCATAGAGTGTTTTAGTGGAAAACTTCATTTTTACTCTATTCTTCATGAGATTCTCATACTAGAAAATATTAATATACTTTAATCTCCTTCACTTTAATTCACATTATATTATAATGTCTCCTTTTGCCACACGAATCCTTGTGCTCTCTCCTGGTGCATTTTTATACGATTTGCTGTTGTACAACCTGTATGTGCAGGTAGACATCACCCTCTTTTCTCTCTATTGTGCAAACACTTAGCGCGTGATGAGCACCAGATAGTATGAAGTATGTGACTATCGTTGGTACACTCTATAAATTATATTAATAATTCTCTGAGAGAAATCATAGATAATAATACTTAAAAATAATATACCTTAAATTAAATATAAATTTTTATTTAATTAGTATGTTTATATATATTTTTGCGTATTTATAATATTTGTTAATATTTGCTGAGTGTTTCGGACAAATTAAAATTATCTAATTTTTTATTTTAATATATTTGTTATTGATATTAACCTTACTACATCGTAAAACAAATATGAGAAATTATAACATTGTTAATAATATACCTGAGTAGAAAATAATCCCTATTATCCGGTTTTTTCTACCTATGTATTTTTGGCCGGTTGGACTCACATAGGGGATTCACTATAAAATAAATACTGGCCGGGGTGAGCCGGAGGCCTTAATTTAGGGTTTTGACTCTAGGAAGGCTACCTCAGTTATGTAAATTACTGTAAGTTTTAAATCCTACCTATTTAGGTTATAATTTAAATGAGATTATAGGTTAAAAAAAATAAAAATTATAATTTGTTAATAAATAATTATTATATTAAAAATAATATTTGCTTTATACTTATAAGTAAATAATTTATTATGCGAATTGTAATCAACATTTTCAATCATTTAGGTTATTTTATGTTTATAATTTTTATTTAATTTATTTTTATTCAATATAAAATTATTGTGTGTGATTATAATTTAATATATTTAGGTAATATTACATATATATACTATTATCATTTAGTAAAATACAAGATGCTCCTCATTATTTTTAGAAAATAATAATTATTATTATATCTATAGTTAATTAAATTTAGCTGTTCTTTTTTTAAACAGTATGATACAATCATGTGTTTTATCGTAATTACAAACTTTATATGTAATTAGTTTATATAAGATAGGTATTTAACAAACGGTATACCTGTTATTTATTGTACGTGACTATCTCTTTATTACCAGAAATAAGAAAACTTTATTATTTCTCCACTTATATTACTAGAATCACAGATTCCTGGTTAGGTCTATACAAAATAGCAGGTGACTATGTTGATCCTAAAGTTATTCCATTATTAGGCATTAAATTGATGTACACGAGGAAATTTCAATTTAGTTACCAGAATCGCCTGTGTGCCACAATTCAAGGTGAGAGCGGATTTCCTTGTAGAAAACTAGTAACTATCAAACCGCTACAAAGATGTGATGGGCTAGGGTTTGTGTTACGGGACATGATAACTTTGCTGTAGGAATGTAGGTTCACCATATAATTTGTGGTATAGGTTAAGGGAGTAGATATAATGTTTAATAAGTGTACATATAGTGTATGATCCTAACGTTATGGCGGCCATCAAGGAATCGAGTAAAGCACACCTCTATTAGATTAGGTGAATTATACTCTGGTGTTAGATTTTACATGGCACAGTCTGAGACAACCATACATTGCACATTTAGTGAAGTAAGGCATTAATCCACATACATCCAAATAAAAACCATACAAAATCAAAAACATATCACAAAATCTAACCAACTTATTTAATAAGACACGCAACAAAAGTCATCTATTAGCATAATTTCAACTATAGTAAAACTATCATAAAAGAGATATTCTCAGGAAACCCTTTTCATGCTCATATTATCTCCCTAATCAAATAATTTTATCCGTTGCCAATTATTCTATAACCATATAATAAAGGTTTATCTTTAATATTATTCATATATTCATTAATACTATTAATGTTTATAATTTTATACACACACAACCCAGGGATCCAAGTTAAACAATGGAAGTTACTCTTAAGGATCTGTCGGGATCTGTGATATCTTTACCAATCTCTATTTATCTCCTTATCTTAAAGGTTCTTTTTTAATTTCTTTATTTTAGATATTATTTCTTTATATTCCTTATACTATCTGTTGATTTGTATTGTAGCTTTTTTTCTGCACTTCTTGAGTCTTATTTATAATTATAATTGATTCCTTTGTTCTGGAGATTTTCTTAAATGTATAAGAAGTAAAATAGTGAAATTTAAGAGTTGGTAATATATAAAGCTCGTGAGCTCTTCGCAGCGGTCTCATCTTCTATTTCATATCGATATAGGTATACCTAATACCCATAGCCATTAAGGATATTCTAAACTCTACTCAGAGATTAACCGAATAGAGTGTGCATATATTATCTCAATTATCGTGAGGATAGAGGCGCGTACCATAGAGAAAGGAAAAGAAAAAAAAATGTAATATCCTATTTCGAGGATATATTATATTTTAAAATATTACCTTATTAATTAATAGCCTATATTTTATTTTAAAAGTTAGGAAGATAAATAACTTATTTAATTATCGTTAACCATCTGGTCTCTCCACCATACTATTATATATGATACATATCTATATTTCCACTAGTTTTGGTAAATATTCTTTGCGTGGTAGAAATTTATATTTTGATACTACATCTCCCCTAATAATTTTTATATCCTGGGGTACAATTAAAAAATCCGGGTCATAGTTGTGTAAATGATTACTATTTCGGTTAATTTATTTATGGGTACTGCGGAGGTCGATATTCTCGAGTGGGTTATCAAATACCTAAGTGCCGGAATTGATTGATATCTCCTTTTTTAGTTTATATAGTATATATATCAACTAATCGTTATATCAAATGAACTACACAAATTCTTTGCACACTAATGCTATATACTACCGGGTACAACGAACCATTCATTTTTAGGCTATTAAATAAATATATCTATATATATTATATTGAAATATTATATTATGTATATTTATATATCTAATTATATATATATATATATATTATTATTAATTAATATATATAGTATATTATATTATATTTATATTATATATAATATTTATATTATATTTATTATATTAATATATTAAAAAATAAATAAACTTATATATATATAAAAAAATATATATATCACTTATCTTAAATATATATAAAATATCGAGTAATATATACTTATATATATATATATATCACTTTTAAAAAAAAAAATACATCAAAAAAATTATAAAATTCTTATATCTATCATATATATATCATCGTATTAAAATATATGTGTATCAACATATACATATGTATATGTATAAATGTATAATTTCAATACAATTTGCACAGATAATACCATAAATCCCTTCACTACTTTCTCCGCAGACCATTACTATGTTCTCTTTTTCCCTGGTTTAACCGAGATGTCTCGCCTCCACTAATTCGACACTGAACGCGTGAACTTCCCTTTTTTAATAGAAAATAAAGTTTCAAATGAGTTAGATGGGTTAATATAGAAACATTTTCAGTCTCACATATATGTCATTCTAGGTAGCTTAAGGAGATTTTATGAACTCGAAAAGACTAATGGTGTAGTTATTTTAAATAAATCAGATTACCTATCACACTTCATCACAATTATCAAGTTTCTTCTACAAAAATATTAAAATGTTGTGTTTGGAATAAGTACAATATTAATAAAATTTTCCAACCATCAAAGAAACCTTGCAACAAAAATAATAATATAAATAACTATAGTAATTTAACATTTCCTTGAGAGATGCTCAAAGGATACTGCGTGACAGCTTTGTTTTTATCTAGAATTGTAATAGATGGATATAGATTTGAGAGTGAGAGTGCTAGTAGTGCCCGTCTAATCAACATAGAGTGAATTAAACAATTCTAATTATAGGTGTTGTAGGTGATAGGAAGTGAGGGGATATTATTGTCGAATAAAAATTTAATGGAGAGTGTAATTCACAATGTGAGACTTTTCAGCAATACAGGAATCCAGTAGCAGGTGAACGCAAACTTGACGCGATTCCCTGACCAAAAACGGGCAATAAGGCCATTGAATCTGCCTTATTCTGGGCAACCTTCGTCATATTTGTGGCACTTTTTTCTAACATTTTTGTTACATTTTTTAGCATTTTTGATACTTGATAGAAATTTTTTCAAGCTCTTTTTCTACATTCTCCAAGTCATGTCAGCAGCTGACCTGGTTAATAATCCAACTTAAAATTCGCAAGTGTTTAGCCTCTTTTTTTTTCCAGAGGGCAGCATCTGCACGTCAATGGGCAAAGTTTTTCTTAGGTGGGCCTCAAACCGCAGGATATTGCAAAAGCATTTGGCGAAGTTAAACGTGAAATTTCCCATCGGCATCTGGTTAGATATTTTTCACTTAATGTGTCAAAGTATAAGGGTTTTTAAGGTTAGTGAGACCGAATTTAAGGTCTGGTTGAATTGAAAAATTGAGTTATAATTATTATTTTTATTTGGGTTAACACCAAAATGGGGTTTGGTCTCCCTAAATGATTGTAAATGTTCGTCTAGAAGTCATTTACTGACGAGTCCGTCGATTTTTGAGGTCTTTTATCCCAAATCGATTCATTACATTTGTCTTCTACAAACTCTTGAAGTGGTTTAGTACTTGGAAACATACATCGAAATAAAATTCGTATGCTTATTTAACATTTCACTCCATATAATCAGGTAATGACAGTAGGAAACCGGAGGGGTCTAGGAATACGTCTTATATGCCAATTTTCCAACCTCATTTTAGAGAATTCTAATTATCATATCCCCACCAAACTTGCTATCCCTATAGCAGGTGGTGTCAGCTCGGCTGAGCCGAGGTTTCACCCAGCTACGCTCCCTAGGAGGTACTGAGCCCTTAAATTTGGAAATGGCCGTAGCTGGACAAAAAATAAAAGTAGATCAGGCTCGCTAAAAGATTTTCCAGTCAGAGAAGACAAACGGACACCGATGTGACTCAGTACCTGATCAGTAAAAACTGAAGCTGTGGCGGGCCCGACACCTGAAATATCATACAATAGACCAAGTGAGGTGTCCTAATATATATATAATATAATATATATATATATATATATATATATAATAATATATATATATATATATATAATATATATATATATATATATATATATATAATATATATATATATATATTATATATATATATTATAGTATATTATAATATGTTAATGAACCTAGAACCCGATATTGAGAGTTTCATAACCCTTTTAGTATCCCCAGGAGGGTGTCCCAGACGTAAAAAGAAGAAATACACAGAATATGTAGCAGAGGAAGATGGATAAGGATGAACAAGAAGTCGAAGACAGAGAAATCTCCTTACCTTAGCAATGAGCCTGAGCTGAAGCCGAGAAAAAAAGGACAAAAGCACAGAGTGCTTAACAGAGGAAGACGGAGGAATGATAACGAAAGATGATTCCAGAGGAATCAGAAACGGAAAGGTCTCCCACACGATGTGGTGACCGAACCCAAAAACGGGGTTTCATCCTTAAAATGAAGTGAAATCAGCTATTAATTTCTTAGATGATCACTATGGCAACCAATTGTTACACAAAATATGAAACTTAGCACAAAGAGCTTATTAATTATACGACCATTATTAATTGGTAATTTCTTAGATGATCACTATAGCAACCAAATTTTGCATAAAATATGAATCTTAGCACGTACAGTTTATTAATTATACTGAGTCTCTCTCTCTCTCTCTCTCTCTCTCTCTCTCTCTCTCTCTCTCTCTCTCTCTCTCTCTCTCTCTCTCTCTCTCTCTCTCTCTCTCCTCTCTCTTCTCTCTCTCTCTCTTCCTCTCTCTCTCTCTCTCATCAAATTATTTAACACATATAAATTTTTTTTTAACTTTTCTAACAGATTATTTTTTCCCAAACCTCTAAATTAAAGTCTCTTAAATGCCCGAGTTTCTTACTATGCATATGGCTATTTCAACTCTTAACATGTGCAGACCCATTTCTACAAGTAACTCGTTTTATATATTATTTTAACATACAACTTATTGATTACAGCTTCCATTCTATTTTATAATATCTGTTTTACACGAAACATGCTCACTCACCAAAGGTTATATCACAACTGATCTGTTATTCATATGCATCACAATAAATGATGTCACTGCATTACGAGGTGCTGATTGGTCCATTACGTCCAATCACAGGTTACGGATGACGATTAAACATCGGATAAGAAGATATTTTGGCAAGCATTGTACTCAGAAAAGATGGATTTAAAGATAAATATACAAAGTCCATGATATTCCAGTTTCTTACTGCGTATCATAGCAAAAAGGCGGTTCTCTATTGCTGATGATAGATGAGTATTATTTTATATGTTTCATGCTTTTACAATTTTTTTTATTTGTTTTTTAAGTTTTTATTATTTTATAAATTTTATTTTGTATGTTGTTTTTATTTATTTTACAAGATTTATTTTGCATTTATATTTTATTTTGAAAATATTATTCTACATTTATAGTTCAGTTTTAATTAAAAACTATTTTTAAAACTGTTTATTTTTAAAAAAAAATTATTTTAAAACTTTTATTTATAAAATTTTATTTATTTAAAAAAAATTTATTTTAAAACTTTTTATTTGGAAAATTTTAATTACTTTAAAAAATATACATATTTTATAACTTTTAATTTATATATATTTTTTTTTTGGCAAATGTCACCACCACTCAATGAGGGTGTATTATTATTAATATTATCATTATCACTACCATCACAATCATCATGCTATTACCACCATTAATAATATTGTTACTATTCACTAGGTCTAACTGATAATATCTTCATCATTTTCACTATCAATGGTTAGCAGACTCTTCTGAATAAAATTGAAGCTTCCTTCAATTGCCTAGCCCCGCATCGGTATTTCCTCAAATAGTATCTCTTCGGCCAAAAAAAAAATATATCGTGTTGATCAGTGATGCCCTCATCAATGTTCGAAAATTGGTTTTAACTACATGACTCAAATTCTTTCCCAAGATTTCTCTCGTTTTATTTCACTGTGGCGGGGTCTTCTTTGTCCTTAATACAGATTTGATTTTATTCGTTTTCCTTATGCAATTGTCATGATTGTCAACATCCATAACTCCTACAGAGTTTCAAAGTAATTTTGCTAAGAGGTTCGTCCATTATTCTCTAACAACCATGTGATGAGCAGACCGCTTGTTATGCCATGAAAAAGATGCAAAATCGTAGAGGCGTCACGACTACACAGTCCACTCTTGACCAGAAATAATAAAAATAATATTACTTATAACATTTACTTTTAACATTTTTTTAATTTAAAATTTATTTATAAACCTTTTTTTATTCTAAAAATCTTATGAAACATTTTATGTTGTTGCATAAATTTTGTTTTTACATAACCCTAATTTTTAAATTTTTTATTAAAAATAATTATTTATTGACCCTAAAGCAGTAAAGCAGTAGCGAACTACACCATACCCAACTACTCCCACCATGCCATGCTTTACAGCCTTACGTCATATTTAAACATATATTTTGTGTAAAGATAACATAAAAATAAGTTCCTTGTATAAACGTTACATAAATATAAGTTCTTTATATGACATAACGTAAAATTTATTAGAAACATTCTATGTTTTAACTAAATTTTTTATTTTTATTAAAAATATAAATTAATCAATAGATCATTAAATCATAGCTGCAAAATCATAACCCTTTACCACTCGTGATCCATTGATTAAATGATAAAGTTATATTTAAGTACTTTTTTGTATAAACATAACATAAAATAAGTTCTTTGTATAAACATTACATAAAAAAAGTTCTTTGTATGAGCATAACATATTTATTAAAAATATTTTACGTTTTAACTAAATCCTTTAATCTTTTTATGTTTACAGCAAAAATATCCATTAATCATATATCAATGTTAGTTTAACATTGACAGAGCAATATTTAACAAGAAATAACAAAATTTACAATACCCTAACCTATCTATCATACTGATCTACAAATAAATGACATCAATATAGCTAGCATAACATTACCTGAGCTAAGAACAATACGTAATCAGAACATAACATGTCTAACATACCTTACGATCGAAAAAACTGAAAATATTAATAAAGTTCTGAGCTTATAACAGTAATTAGCTAGCATTAACTCACAAACTTTAACCTTTTCTAACTTTTCTATCAAAATCTATAACATATCAATGTTGGTTTAACATTACCATAGTAATATGTAACAAAACCTAACAAAAAATTATCATAGCTTATCTATCATACGGAGCTGAGAATAAATGCAAACATAAAGTTTTTAACTTTTCATCAGCTGTTAACATCAACAAAGTAAAGCTAACATGTAAAGCTAATATACCATTAACGGACTACACATGCATACACAAACACAAAACATATTAATTATTGACACCTTACTTATTTTTCCTTAGTTATCTTTCTTAATGCATTGTCTAATCAAAACGTATGCTACCTTACTGTGCACATGACTTATTTATAAACGCAGCAGGCCAACATTTTGATTTTCACCTCAATCTCATTTTCTTTTGCATGAGTCAACTAATATATTTTCCTGTTCATGCTGAAACATTTATATTTCGCTTAAAAAGTTTTTATTTATTTTAAAAGTTATATTTTGTTTGTTAAGTTTTTATTATTTTCTGTTTTATTTTTATATTTATATTTTGTTTAAAGTTCTTATTATTTTATGTTTTATTTTGCTTAAGTTTTCATTTATTTAATAAGTTTTATTTTTTAAGTTTCATTTACATTTATATTTTGATTAAAGTTATTATTTTAAAAGTTTTCTTTTGTTTGTCAAGTTTTATTAACATTTTTATTTTGTGTAATGTTTTTTTTATTATTTTTAAAATATTATTCTACATTTATAGTTTTATTTTTATATATTTGTAAATTTTTATTTATTTATTTTTAACTTTTATTTTAAACCTTTTTATTTTATTCATAAAATTGCATTTATTTTAAAATAATTTATAAAATTTTGTTTCCACTAAAAAAAATTAATTTTTTATTAAAAATATTTTCTTTGTTAACTCTAAAGCAGTAAAGCAGTAAAGCATCAACGCAAACACCACACCCCTCTCATCCGGTTATGCACTACTGTTTTGCCTCATAATTTGGAGCCAGTTTTTGCAGAACATAACATGAAAATAAATTTTAACAGAAATATGACGTAAAAATATGTTCTTTGTATAATCAATATATGAAAATAAGTTCTTTGTATGTACATAGCATAAAATTTATTAAAAAAAATATATATTTTTGCTAAAATCTTTTATTCCTTAAATTTTTTATAACGTAAAAATATTAATTAATTAATTAATCAATAATCAAACTCTGGTGATATACAAATACAAGTGCGGTGACTGTGATGTCACCTACATAGGAAAGACTACTCGTAGTCTTTCTATTCGCATTGCTGAACATAAAGGTATCTCCTAATTAGAGACTTTGGAACATTTTGACCATCCCCCTTATTTCTCGCGATCACATTCTCATTCTCTTCAGAACAATCATCCTATACATGATGTCAGAATTTCAATATTTTACTCTTGATATTGGATGAGAATGACACAGAAAATGTTGTGCACTTTAGAATATTTGGCCCCCGCTCCAAAAGCTGATGAAAATTTACAAAACTGAAAATATTTTAATATTGAAGTAGAGTTTTGTCGCTTAGTGATACTTTTTCATATATATTAGCAAATATTAATTTTCTTTTAATTTATTTTTATATATAATTTTATGTAAGTTTTTTAAGCATTATTATTTAAAATTTGTTATATTATTCATTAAGTCCAAGCTTGATTAAATGGGGACGTTGGTATTCGCCCAGAAACTAGTACGTAATATAAATCGTTTAGAATTGTTTTTGTCATTTGCATTAATTTATATAATATAATATATATATATATTATATATATATTTATATATATTATATATATATTTAAAATATATATAATATATATATATATATATATATATTATATTTATATATATATAATAATATAATATATATATTTATATATATATTATACTAATAAATAGTGATAATTGGTTTAGAGTGACAACTATCATCAATCCATATTTCAAAAACTACAAGCAGCCACAAGGAAAAGGATAACATTGCTGGACTGTTCTGTCCAATTTTAGCGGGAAACAAATGGTAAAAAAAGAAACAAAAGAAAAGAAAAATAAATCATATCTCAAAAACTACATAGCTACAATGAAAAGAATCCATTTTGGAAAATCCTGGTAAAATTTTTAGTAGAAATATGAAAATATCAAAAATAAAAAATATTATTGTTAATTAATTAAAGTAATTATGGGCCTGGGAAGTCATTAGAGCTTATTGGTACTCGTTAAATAAATAGACTTCTATTAATTTGCTTTTTTTTCTTTTGCTAAAGAATACCCCAAGTATACCGCACCGATGGCAGAGTCGGGGTCCTCGTGCCTTGCCGGGAACTACGGGTAACTCAATTCCCCCCTCTCGGGAGGGCTACTCCGGAAACCCGCTCTTTGGTATTTGTGTCCGCGGGGGTTCTCCTGCCCCTCCCCTACGGGTATGGAAAACGTCCCCCCCTGTGTTCTCCGTCGGCTCGAAGCCCCCTACTTGCCGTGTAATACAGCTTTACAGATATATATATATAATATATAATATATATATATATATATAATATATATATATCTATTATTAAATATATATATAATAATAATATATTATATATATAATATAATATATATATATAATATATATAATATATTATAATGTGTTTCTGTGCTAAAAAAAATTGCCCAACTAATTTATTTTATTTTATTTATTTATTATTTATTTTTTTAATTTCGCTTTATTTTTCAAGGATTCCAAAAATGTATTCCCTTTTCGCTGTACTTTGTAGTTTTGAGATATGATTTTTTTTTTCAATTTTTTTTTTTTTTTTTTTTTTAACTTTCCGCAATAAAAATTTTACCCAGGATCCAACAATTACCTTTTCCTGTAATATTCGTAGTTTTGAATAATGGGAACGATGAGTTGTCGCTCTAAACAAATATCACATATATATTATTAGATAAGTCAAATATATATATATATATATATATATATATATATATATATATATATATATATATATATATTATATATATATATATATATAATATAATTATATATTATATATATATATATATATAATAATATATATATTGTTAGTCAATTTTATAATAGCAACGACAACAAAGATATAAAAAAATATCCAATATGGATACTGCTATTATAAACAACATTAAAAAGAAACGACTCTATTAATCTATATCTACCTATCCCTTTCTCTATCCCGGACAGGGCTAACCAAAGTCTATCCCCTATGTAACAAAAGGTAACTTATTTTGAGTGAATTGAATACTAAGAGTCAGCCAGGTTCCCACTGGTGAAGCACATGGATACTAAATTTACGCCACTCTGGGATGGTAATATTCTGACCACAAAGATTATCCTGGATCTGAATGACTCTTAAATAAACTCTCATTAAAATGCTGACAACAAAATCTTATATGATCAAAATACGACTACCACAGTGCGAAGGGTTCAATAATCAATAAAAAAAATAAAATAGAAAGAATAGAATTAATACCAAACAATATATAAACTATTTAATAAAAAAATAAAATAATTCCTACCAATCCAATAATAATAAATAAGTTGTTCAACGCACCTAATATTATGATCAAAGTTTTATGATATATTCCTATATCATAAAAGAAAGAACATAATTAAAGACACAAATAATAATAAACAAATATCAAAATATCAAAAATAGATTAGAAAATTAAATAGCAAAATAGGTAAGTAACGTTCTGGATATTATGAACCTAGTCTTGTAATATATTCCTATTTTACAAGAGAAAGAACATAATAAAGTACACAAAAAAAAATAAATATCTACACAATAAATTAATAAATAGAATAATAATCTAAGATCAAATATTATATGACTGACAATATAATAGATTAACAAATATTATACTGAAGAGACCTTATAATAAATGATAAGTACTTAAATAATTATCAAATATGACGTTAAGACAAAAATGAAATACTACAAGATTCACTCCTAATATCTCAACCAGGTAATACGGATATTAACCGACTGCAAATATTAGCAAAATATGTCACTGAACAAATTAAACCAAACACTTTAAAATAAATAAATAAATTTACTTTAAAATAAATATCAAAAGTTCAAAAATATCTAAGATAAACTTTACTTAGAGACTTTAAATTTGAAACCAATAATGCATCAAAAGTAATAAAATATTCAACATTGTGCTTACTATGACTCATCAACAGGTGGGCACAGCATGGATCAACTTCCGGTACATAAATAAATCCAGTATAATATGTTTAAACACCATAAAACCACA